>AYEL01091503.1:0-38021 GCA_000484575.1 Olivierus martensii
TATTGAAATAAATAATCAAGTGGCAGAATTATTGCGACATGGACTTTTAGAACCTTCATCATCTCCTTGGGCTTTTCCAGTGACCTTGGTGAAGAAAAAAGATGATGACGCATCATTAAAGACAAGATTAGTTTGCGATTTTCGTAAATTAAATGCCATTTTGAGACCTGATCATCATCCTATTTCTAGAATTGATGATCTTCTCGACAAACTTGTCTCTGCCAAAGTCTTTTCAACTATCGATATTTCTAATGCATTCTGGCATATTCCAATTCATCCCAAAGATAGAGATATTCTTTCAATACTTACTACGGAAGCCTAATATCGTTGGACATTCCTTTTTTTGGTTTATCTGTTAGTCCTAATATTTTTGAAAGAATTTTAAACACTATTTTTCAGAAATATAAACTTCCCTTTCTTGTTCATTATTTTGATGATATCGTCATATTTTCTGATAATGTTCAGGAACATATCGATCATATTGAGAAATTTTTTCAAATATGCCAACAAGAAGGTCTTAAATTGAAATTATCCAAATGTCAGTTTTTAAGAGAAAAGATAAATTCATAAATTCAAATTATCCAAATGTCAGTTTTTTAGAGAAAAGATAAATTATTTAGGATTCGAAGTTTCTCCAGGTCATTATTCACCATCTATAGCTAATATAGAGGTAATTGAGGCTCTACCAATTCCAAAAAATATTAAACAACTTCAGTCGTTTCTAGAAAGTTACTATATATCAAAGATTTGTGCCGAACTTTGCAGAAATTCGACATCCTTTAAATCAATTATTAAAGAAAAATACACCATTTGTTTGGACTGATGCATGTCAAGAATCCTATGATAAATTAAAAAAGGCATTAATATCAAAACCAATCTTAAGAATGTTTAATCCAGAGCTACCATGTCATCTTTTTTGTGATGCGAGTTCTATAGGGATAGGAGGAATTTTAAAACAACAATATCCAAACGGAGATTTACGTTCAATAGGATTCTATAGTCGTACATTGAAAAAATATGAGATCAATTGGACTATTAGTGAAAGAGAATGCATTTCATTATTAGATTCAATCCAAAAATTTCATATTTATCTCCACCGTCGTCATTTCACAGTGCATACCGACCATGCAACACTCCAATGGTTGAAATCTGTAGCAAATCCTACAGGTCGATTGTTTCGATGGTCATTAAGACTTTCTCAATATTCATTTACCATTAAGCATATAAAGGGAAATGCTAACTGTGAAGCAGATCTCCTTTCAAGAAATCCAGTTAATGTGAACTTTTTAACAGCTCAAGAATTGATTAATGCTCCTTTCAAGAAATCCAGTTAATGTGAACTTTTTAACTGCTCAAGAATTGATTAATGCTCAGCACGATTCTCTTCTTGAAAATAAGAAATTTTTCAAAGATCGAGATAATTTGATTTATACGAAGCGTAAAGGAATTCGAAAAATAGTTGTTCCACAATCGCTTAGAAAAGAATTAGTTCTTAGAGCTCATAGAAAACATGGGCATACTGATATAACACAGACTATTAAATTATTATCTTCGCAGTATTATTGGTCAAACATTATCCAAGATATAAAAATAATAATTAAAGCCTTTAACACTTGTCAAGTAGTTAAGAAACCTACCCACCCAACGCTAGGACTATTGGGTAGTTTACAGGAAGCTAAAACATCATTTGATTTAATTTCAAATGATACAGTTTCCGGCTTAAGTCAATACGGCTCAACAATTGGATAAAGATAGAAGCAATTTATGTGATTGAAACTGATGTTATCTTGTCCAACAATTACGGTGATATCACATAATTCTTTTGATACTAAGTAAAAAATTCTGGGATTGTCTTCTGGTAATTTGATTTCGGCGTTTTCCTTAGCCATAGGCCCATATAACATAGCCCGAAATACATCACTGGATAAAGATAGAAGAAGTTTATGTGATTGAAAACTGATGTTATCTTGTCCAACAATTACGGTGATATCACATAATTCTTTTGATACTAAGAGGTTGGAAATTTGTTGTTCTATACGTGACATTTCTTCTGGCAAAGATATCTGAAGAAATCAATAATATTAGTTATACTTTTAAATAAAGTATCAGGTCATCACGAAAGTAATGTCGTTTTTTTATACTGTACTTGTTTAAGCATGTCTCAACCTGTTTATACACGAATTTTTAAGAGAAGAGTGCTATTGATTCAAATGAAGAATATATTAAACTTAAATTTATCTTTTATATCTTTTTAAAACTTAATGCTAAAAAAAGGCGTTACTTTTGGGATGACCTGAAATTTGGAATGAAATAAATTTCAATAGATTTAAATTAGAGGATCTAAAAATTTTTCTATCAGTTTAAAAGTCTTTGGAAAAATGTTACTCCCTACATAATTACTATATCCATAGAAGCACTTTTCAAAATGGAAATAATTTCCATTTTAATTATAGTTTATTAAAACATAGTGCATAGAAATTTGATAAAAATGAATTATTAAAAAAGATGGTTTATTTGTTTTAATACGATTATACCATTTTCTTCTAGAAGATTAAATTTCTAGAAAGCGGTTCAACAGGAGAGAATAAAACAATGAGAGCTGATTGTAGTAGTATTTTTCAGCAAAAACGTTCTGAATAGATGTAGATATAGCCTAATTGTTTTAAAACTAAATACTATTTTATGCATAACTATTGACAATCATACCTATGTTTATATAAGAAGTATTTTAATTTAGAAAATGACATAATTTTTGGTTAATTTTATGTTTAAAGTGATATACAGACGGCATAATTATGATCTTCGTAAGGTATAAAAAGTTTGTATAAAAAGTATAATCAAATTATCCGAAGGACCTTGAAACCTGTAAGCAAGGTGTCTGAAGGATCTTGATTACATTTGACCTTCAGATATTAAATAGGGCAAAATCAGAAAGAATTAAATAGTTCTTGAATTATCATATTGCATGCGATAGTTCTTGATTGTGCAAATACCAGTTTTAAGATAAAAATGGCTCCGATATAAAAATGATTTTGATTCTCAATGATGATGCGAGAATAGCTATTTAATTTATTAAGTAAATATATTGTACAAGTTTTTTCCTATATGATTTTATGTCGCTTTCCTACAGTGAGTACTAAGTGGTAAAATTCCATTGACTAGCACGGATAATGTTACATGATGGAGGTCTTTTTTCAGCAGATGACGCCACTTTCTATTCTATTAGAACACTAAGTGATGATGCGAAAGAAGTCCTTCACAAGCTGTCCACCCCTGCAGAAGGGTCGGCTAAATTGTGAAGGACAGAGGACAACGGGCCGGAACTGGATTCCCCTGATTAACATTTTCAAGGAGTGGAACCAGAGACTCGACCCCGGACCTTCAGAATAAAAAGCCGAAGAGTTTCCACATGGCCAATCCGACCACTGGTAGAAGTTAGTCGTTTAGTAGATAATGGGGTTCAACGACCGGAGCCCGGATTTTGTTAAAAATCTGGAGATGAGAGACCCGGGAATTAAACACGAATTCTCTAGGATGGAAGCACAGACGTTTTTACCGAGGCCATCCGACCGAACTGTAGTATACATCTATAACAGAGTTCTCAAATTCATTTTGTTTAAAATATCATTTTAGATATTTTTTGGTTGGTTGGAAACCGCATTTAATGTTTGACGGAAAAAAAATATTTTTACACAAGATAAATAAACTGAAGGGTTATGTTAAGTATATACATTTTAAACATAGAAAGAAAAAATTTGATATTATTGATGCGATAAAAATCAAGTGGGAAAAAATAAATTAATTAATTCAAAAAGTTTATAATTTTTGATTTTTCCTTTTCTGAGCAATTTCAGGTCCGCTTACCAACCGGTGTATTTTAATCGTGGGGTATTCCAGTAGTCATCATGAGCTACGCTCACCGTGGTGTGGTCAACTATCAGGTAAAAAAAAGTTTATAATTTTTGATTTTTTTTTCTGAGCAGTTTCAGGTCCGCTTACCAACCGGTGTATTTTAATCCTGGGGTATTCCAGTAGTCATCATGAGCTACGCTCACCGTGGTGTGGTCAACTATCAGGTAAATAGTTGAATAACCCTAATCTGGACTGCTATTGATAAAATCTGGAATGCGGGATTCGGAAATAGAATTCGGATCTCCAGGTAGTAGAGAACGCTCAGACTATATTTTTGGTATTTAATAATAGATAAATTTATGTTTTATTTAGTTAAAGCCAATTTTCTGTAGAAGCTAGATGATCTACTTAGAATCTCACTTCACTAAATCAAAAAATTTAAATCTATTTGACGGAGCCTGTCAAAAGTTATAGCTTATAAGTATTATGTTCCCAAAGCTATCTTGTATTTAGGATTAGATTTATTAACAGAATTATTAATCATTGCCTAGAATAAAGTTATATCAAAAGTTATAGCTTATAGCCTAAGTATTATGTTCCCAAAGCTGTCTTGTATTTAGGATTAGATTTATTAACAGAATTATTAATCATTGCCTAGAATAAAGTTATAATAAATGATTAAAACAGTTTCAGTTTAATAAAATATCGAAAAAAAACTCACTGTTTACACTGTACACCCTATCAAAATCGTGTAGAAAACGGAGATGTATGTTTTTCAATTGTACGTAAACGAATGAAGGAATAGAATTGATGCAATAGTAATACCATTATTAAGTGCATCGAAAACATAAATGATTTATTTATCTTGTAATAAATTTAATTCGTTTTAAGGAAACATAACTTATTATTCTGTTTCTGGATTTGAAAACTAGTTAAATACATTTCCGATATTAAAACTCTCTTTTCAATTAATAAGTTTAGTTCGCTTATAAACAATTACGCAACAATTTTTTTTATATTATCCTATAGTGGATAATATAAAATCGAGAAATAAAGTGATTCATTATATCGATAAGTTGTCCGGGATTTTTTCTTTTAGTCGTGGAATCGATATCATATGAAAACTTGAACAGAAAAATGAAATTGAAAAATGACTCGATTTTCTGTTGCGAATGTTTTCAATTTCGCAGATATACAATTAAAAACAATATTAAAGATATGCAATTTTTAAGTTTCTTCAAAAGGTTTCGATTAAACTGTTCAATTCATCCAATGAGTAAGCGCTTTTCACTGATGTAAATGGAAATGTTTTTTCATTTTTCCAGTTTTTAAAATAGCGGATGAGTAAATATTGATTAGATGGAGAGAAGTACAGATTTATAAATATATAACAGAAGTTTAGGCGTCCAACTTAACTTGACCCTCGACTAAAATCAAATAAACAGATTTCAAAGATATCCAGTTACTAAGGTTACAAGGATAGTTATCGAAACGAGCAATTCCCAATTAGCAAAAAACTATGGTCCTCTTTTTTTTTATAAATTTGGGTTTCTATATAAAAATTGTTATTGACCCCTAAATTGATGCCATGGACCAAAGGGAAACACTGATTATTCTTGTAATTATTGTAATATTTAACATTGAACAAATACCAGTAGTCTGTTTGATATAGATTTATTAAGAAGTTTTCTAAGTTTTATTAAATTTTAAAGATCGAGTTAAGCCTTATTTATTTAGAAAGTCTTCAATATTACTTAGTCCAAAAGGTCCTCTTTTTTTTACAAATTTGGATTTCTATATAAAAAATGTTATTGACCCCTAAATTGATTCCATGGACTAAAGGGGAAACACTGATATTCTTGTAATTATTGTATATATTTAACATTGAACCAAATACCAGTAGTTTGTTTGATATATATTTATTGAGAAGTTTTCTAAGTGTTATTAAATTTTTAAAGATAGAGTTAAGCCTTATTTATTTAGAAAGTCTTCAATATTACTTAGTCCAAAATTAAATCAGTTACAAGATTCGTAAGGATTTAATGATAAACATAACTTATAATATTTATATAAACGTATATATATTATAAAATGGGGTTTAAATAATTTTCTTAAGTGTTTCATTGATAGAACTATCCATAACTGTTACAAAAAGAAAAAATTGTTAACATTTTAAAGTTTTCTGAAAATCTTAAAGAGAATATATATTTTGTTAAGGAAAGCACAAATTTTTACAAGAAAATTTTTGATGGTATGAAAATTACATTATAAAGAAACAAAGGTAGTTTTTAAGGAAAATGAAAAGAAATGGCGCATTGCTCAATTCTGAATTTACATAAATCGCGTTTGTCATAAAGGCTGACAAAAAACTAAACATAACAAGCAGCTAAAAGACGAAGTTCTATCGTCGAAGGGAATCCAGATATATTATTTTCCATGCTAGTTCAAAATATGGCTTTTGCGGCAAATGATTCGCTATTTTTTAATTTAAGAAATTAAAGGAAGCTTATCGTGAGGAAATGAAAGCTATCAATTTTTTAAATGGTTGCACAAACAGCTGATATGAAATTTACCATCAAAATCTTTCTTTGTTATGGATAATGCTTCTTACTATTTCATATTATTTAGTCGGCCGGATGGCCGCGTGGTAAAGCTGTTGCTTACCACCCTGGAGACCGGGTTCAAATCCGGTCCCACACCTCTAGTTTTTCAGGAGGGGACCGAGTCTGGCCTGTTGAACACCATCCTTCAAACATCCGGTTGACCCCATCATGGGTGTTGGCTAGCCTGTGATGGGCTATACAAGTGGTCGCCGCCAGATAAAGAATATCTCTTGAGGATATGGCGGATTAATCAAACTGGGTCCGGCCTGTTGAACACCGTCCTTCAACCATCTGGTTGACCTCATCATGTGTGTTGGCCAGCCTGTGATGGGCTCTACAAGTGGTCGCCGCCAGATAAAGAATATCTCTTGATCCGAGTCTGGCTTGTTGAACGCCATCCTTCAAAAGTCCGGTTGACCCCATCATGGGTGTTGGCTAGCCTTTGATGGGCTCTACAAGTGGTCGCCGCCAGATAAAGAATATCTCTTGAGGATATGGCGGATTAACCAAACTAAGTCTGGCTTGTTGAACACCATCCTTCAAAAATCCGGTTGACCCCATCATGGGTGTTGGCTAGCCTGTGATGGGCTGTACAAGTGGTCGCCGCCAGATAAAGAATATCTCTTGAGGATATGGCGGATTAATCAAACTAACTTAACTTCACTATTTCATATTATTAGATAAAACAACTCCGTCAGTAATTTCTCAAAACCAGAAACGCTTGATAAAACATAATACAGAGGTTCCTCTAGTTACGAACATAATTCGTAAGAAAATTTTGTTCGTAAATCAAATACTGCTGTTATTTTGACTCCAAACTATTGAAATAGCTTTATATATTATATATTGTAATATATTTCACAATTGAACCAATTAAAAGTCACAGATTTCTCATGAGGATATGGCGGATTAATCAAACTAACTTAACTTCACTATTTCATATTATTAGATAAAACAACTCCGTCAGTAATTTCTCAAAACCAGAAACGCTTGATAAAACATAATACAGACGTTCCTCTAGTTACGAACATAATTCGTAAGAAAATTTTGTTCGTAAATCAAATACTGCTGTTATTTTGACTCCAAACTATTGAAATAGCTTTATATATTATATATTGTAATATATTTCACAATTGGACCAATTAAAAGTCACAGATTTTAATCAAAACTTCTGAATGTAAAGCGAGGAATTTTTTGTGTAATCGTCTTCATCTTGAAAAACTACCATAATATGTTGTTTTAACTGTATAATTTTACATAGCAAAATGCTCTAGCAATCAATGCAATCATATTATTTAACATTATTGCCGAGTTTTTTAAATTTTTTATTAAGAATATTAATAACGGAATGTAAAACGAGGAATTTTTAGTGTAATCGTCTTCATCTTGAAAAACTACCATAATATGTTGTTTTAACTGTATAATTTTACATTGCATTGATTGCTAGAGCATTTTGCTATCATATTATTTAACATTATTGCCGAGTTTTTTAAATTTTTTATTAAGAATATTAATAACACGAAACATGAAAATATATATACGTAAGAACCAAAAAAAGAAGAAAAAACAACATACGTAAAACAAAAGGAAAGAAAAAAGTATACAGTCTATATAACATTTATTTAATAATTATATCTTCTTTACCACTGTTTCGTTAAAATGAGAAAGTTTTTTTGTTTAACAGTATCAACTTCACTTTCTGAACTTTTTTATGCATTTAAAGTTAATGTATCTTCTGCTCTCTTTGCAAAATTTGTAATCTAGCCTGCTACAACCGCTAGAAAACAATCGTTCCTTAACATATACTCAAAAACATTTTTTGAATAAAAAGTTTTTTTGTTTGACATTCCTCTATTGAAGAATAAAAACTTATTATTCATCCTAGGGCTGAACGTTTGCAACAGAAAATATTCAATGGTCGACAATTAACTGAATTTCAAATCGAAATCGAAAATAGGCAGGATATCGTCCCTCTCGTGGTAAAGTAACGAAATTGCATTTATGATTAATAAAATATTTCCCAGCGATAGTAATTTACATGCGTATTGTGTGTCCATAGTGTGGATTTACAAAAATTAATGGTTTTGACTCCAAACTACTGAAATAGCTTTATATATTACACTGACGGAAAAAAAAATCCCAACACCAAGAAAGAATTATTGTAGAGTAATGAAAACAATCCTGAAGATATCAGGATTTTTTGGAAGTGATTAGGAAGGAGAGAAAAGCAATCGATATTGGGCAGATTCTTTATCGGAAAATAAACATAATAGATGAAAATGCAAGACTATGTATGTATATAATATTGTTATTACATATAAATAAACATAGTAAGAAATTATATATTTTTTATTTATGTTTTTTGGGTCTCCGGAACGAATTAATCAAATTCCCATAGAATCCTATGTTAAATCGATGATCGGTTAACGAACATTTTCTTAGAACGGATTATGTTCGTTAACCGATTACCCACTGTATACGTAAGAACAAAGAAAAAAAGAAAAAACAACATACGTAAAACAAAAGGATAGAAAAAATTATACAGTCAATATAACATTTATTTAATAACAAGAAAAAAAGAAAAAACAACATACATACGTAAAACAAAAGGATAGAAAAAATTATACAGTCAATATAACATTTATTTAATAATTATATCTTCCTTACCACTGTTTCGTTAAAATGAGAAAGTTTTTTTGTTTAACAGTATCAACTTCACTTTCTGAACTTTTTTATGCATTTAAAGTTACGTCGCTAGAAAACAATCGTTCCTTAACATATACCCAAAACATTTTTTTTGTTTGACATTCCTCTATTGAAGAATAAAAAGTTATTTTTCATTCTAGGGTTGAACGTTTGCAACAGAAAATACTCAATGGTCGACAATTAACTGAATTTCAAATCGAAATCGAAAATAGGCAGGATATAATAGGCAGGATGTCGTCCCTCTCGTGGTAAAGTAACGAAATTGCATTTATGATTAATAAAATATTTCCCAGGCAAAGTAACGAAATTGCATTTTTGATTAATTTTAGCAAAATATTTTCCAGCGATAGTAATTTACATGCGTATTGTGTGTCCATAGTGTGGATTCACAAAAATTAATAAAAATACTTTGTGTTGTATAAGAGTAAATGTAATTTTCTAAATGTATTAAGTAAAAACCGTGTTGTAGAAGTAGCGTGTTAATTTAGTAAAAACCGTAAGTACCGTGTTATATGAGGGTTTCCGCAATTTTCAAATCCTGTTAGAGCGAAACTGTTATAGGAAATTTAGTAAAAACCGTAAGTTCCGTGTTATATGAGGGTTTCCGCGATTTTCAAATCCTGTTAGAGCGAAACTGTGTTATAGGAAACCGTATTATAGGTAAGATACCTGTACTGTATTGCAATATATTTTTTTCTTTTTCAATAATTTACATGTTATAGGAAACCACATTATAGGTAAGATACCTGTACTGTATTGCAATATATTTTTTTCTTTTTCAATAATTTACAGAACATTTGGATATATATCTCATATATTTTATCTTATTTTATTATTTTTTTATTTATATTATACTTTGGGAAAGATGTTGTATTTCGAAAAGAGTTTGGGGAGTCCACTCTCCCCTAAATTGCTGTCAAGCTAGATTTATTTTTGTTTATGTTATACTGTACTTGACCGGGGAGATAGACCTCTCACACACGCTTGCTTGGTGCGGAGAAAAGAGGTCTCTTTGTGTCGGCTGTAAAATTTTGTATTTTAATAGAATAAATCCAAAATAATCAAATTTTGTGTGTCATTTTTATTAAAGTTTACAATCAACAGAATACGACACGTAGAAAAGTCGGCACAAATCTTTGATAAATAGTAACACTTTCTAGAAACGACTGAAGTTGTTTAATATTTTTTGGAATGGGTAGAGCCTCAATTACCTCTATTTGTAAAATTTTGTAGTTTAATAGAATAAATCCAAAATAATCAAAATTTTGTGTGTCATTTTTATTAAAGTTTACAATCAACAGAATACGACACGTAGAAAAGTCGACAGGATTACCTCTTGGGAAGTTTCTCCTTTTTTCCACACCGCCAAAAAGAAGTCAAGTCATCAGTGAATGTTTGATTTTACAACTTTTGATTCTCCGATAAAATATTGCAAGTAAGCCTTTTTTAAATTTTTCTTCATCTTATAGAAATTCAAACGGTTAGTATTTCCGAACATAACCTGTGTTATAGGTAAGATACCTGTACTGTATTGTAATATTTTTTTTTCTTTTTCAATAAATTATAGAACATTTGGATATATATGTATATGCAATTTATTCGTATTTTAATATTAAATGAATATTGTAATTATTCTGATATTTTTATGTTATTTTGCAGATTTTCTGGATAATCGAGAGTATACTGTGTATCATCTTAATGCATTTTTATTATTATTCTTTCTGGGTTTTATAATTTCAAAACAATGCTGGGAAGCTTTTATACAATATATTCTTCTTTCATTTATAGTATACGATAAAATTCTCATAGTATAAATACATAATTAAATAATTTTATATATCAATGAACCGTGTATGATAGATTTATAAGCAGAAACTGCTTATAAATCTATCATACACGGTTGATATATAAAATTATAATTAAAAAAATCATTGCTATATTAAATGAAACATTGCTAATACAAAATTAAATTATGAATATATATAAGAGTATAAATACATAATTAAATAATTTTATATATCAATGAACAGTGTATGATAGATTTATAAGCGGAAACTGCTTATAAATCTATCATACACGGTTCATTGATATATAAAATTATAATTAGATAAATCATTGCTATATTAAATGAAACATTGCTAATACAAAATTAAATTATGAATATATATTTTTTTGTTTTCATTAGATGAAATTTATGTGGAGATCTGGAATTCGGGCCGGATGTAAGGTGTCACTCTTCACCTCTTCATTAGAAATAATGGGAAGGAATCAACCAGAGTGACACCTTAGTAAACCGACCGATAATTTGTTTATATCTGCTCGAACATCCTTGTCCTTCATGATCGTAAACTAAACGTAAGAGGACATTCAGGTTTTTGGTTATAACAACATCGAGGAAGAAAGACGATACTAAGAGCTGTCTTTCCCCGGAAAAGCGATCAATTTATTTGTCGATCAGGGTCAGGAATCTGCCCCCGAAACGGAGACGGGGTTTCGGCATTCCGTCGCCAAACTCCGAGGAAAACAGACAGTTTTAATCGGTGCTTCGCCAAAGGAGAAAATGTATCCATGGTCAGTCGTCAAGGAAAAGAAGTCTCAAATAAAATCGGGTCACCTATATCTATAGGATCCAATATATATTTTTGTTTTCATTAGATGAAATTTATGTGGAGACCTGGAATTCGGGCCGGATGTAAGGTGTCACTCTTCACCTCTTCATTAGAAATAATGGGAAGGAATCAACCAGACAACCGCAATAAGAGTTTTTTTTATTATTTGTCGAATTCTCTTCCCCCGCATCTTTATAATGGGGACGCCGACTCTCAGCCAACCTACCCCAAGTTGACATTTTTGCTATTATTACATATAAATGTTTTACTAAGGTGTGACACCTTAGTAAACCGACCGATAGTTTGTTTATATCTGCTCGAAGATCCTTGTCCTCCATGATCGTAAACTAAACGTAAGAGGACATTCAGGTGTTTGGTTATAACAACATCGAGGAAGAATTACAACCGAGGTAGAAAGACGATACTAAGAGCTGTCTTTCCCCGGAAAAGCGATCAATTTATTTGTCGATCAGGGTCAGGAATCTGCCCCCGAAACGGAGACGGGGTTTGGGCATTCCGTCGCCAAACTCCGAGGAAAACAGACAGTTTTAATTGGTACTTCGCCAAAGGAGAAAATGTATCCACGGTCAGTCGTCAAGGAAAAGAAGTCTCAAATAAAATCGGGTCACCTATATCTATAGGATCGGTACCCATCTCAGAAAAAGTCCATCGCTAGATATCAGAAAAGTTAAGAAGACGCTTTCGTCAAGAAAAAATACCGTCTATATTAGCAATTCGACGCAATTGTGAAGAACTTTGATCGGAGACAAGCCACACAATCAACTCTATGATATATACTGTATATATGTATGAGTTTTATTCATATATATATATTTATGAGTGATTCATATATATATATATATAAAAACACCTATCGGTGTTAAGATTTAAAGGTATTTATCCTCCTGACTGTGTTCACTGTGTTTGGATAATTGTAAATTCTCTCTCTCCAATAAAGGAAGTTATCAAACGTAGTCTCGGTGTCGTATGTCTTCAAGTCTCATTATCCGTCCGGCTCATTCCATTCTGTTACCAAACGTAGTCTCGATGTCGTATGTCTTCAAGTCTCATTATCCGTCCGGCTCATTCCATTGACCGCAGGTAGGCCATAGTCTGTTCATATCGTCCTCAAAAACCTCACATTTGTTTAAAAGTGGATAATAATAAAAGTGTCAATATTAAGGTATTAAAGTCGGCCGGATGGCCGGGTGGTAAAGCTTTGGCTAACACCCTGGAGAGTCCGGGTCCCACCCCTCCAGTTTTTCATGAGGGGTCCGGATCCGGTTCTTTGAACCCTACCCTTCAACCATCCGATTGATCCCATCATGGGTGCTGGTGAGCCTGTGATGGGAGCTATAAGTGGCCGCCGCCAGATACAGAATATCCCACGGGATCTGTTCATATCGTCCTCAGAAACCTCATATTTGTTTAAAAGTAGATAACAATAAAAGTCAATATTAAGGTATTAAAGTCGGCCGGATGGCCGCGTGGTAAAGCTTTGGCTAACACCCTAGAGAATCCGGGTCCCACCCCTCAAGTTTTTCAGGAGGGGTCCGGATCCGGTCCGTTGAACCCTACCCTTCAACCATCCGGTTGATCCCATCATGGGTGCTGGCCAGTCTGTGATGGGAGCTATAAGTGGCCGCCGCCAGATACAGATTGATCTAAAACAGTTTTAGATCAATATAATTCAACTCCTCATACAGTTACCAATTTTCTCCCACAATATCTAATGTTTGGTATATTACCTGCTGATTTAAATATCCATAATAATTGTTATCCACCAGTGGAAAAAGCCAGAGAAATAGCTTTTCAAAGGACTCAAATACAACACCAAAGAGATGCAAATATTCATGATCATAAACATCCACCTCATGATTTTCAAATTGGTGATAAAGTAATGGTAAGAAGATTTTATCATCCAAATATAGGGAAACTTGCTTCTTCTTACATAGGACCTTTTACTATAGTATCTATTCTCAATCCTAAAAAAAATTGAGATAGATCGACCCAATCAAATTACTGGCAAAAATACCGAAGTTATTCATGTCAATAAACTAAAACATTATTAAGAAAATATCAACGCTTCAACTAATTTTCACTGTGATTTTAATATATCAGCTTCGACCCAATAAAATTACTGGCAAAAATACCGAAGTTATTCATGTTAATAAACTAAAACATTATTAAGAAAATATTAACGCTTCAACTAATTTTCACTGTGATTTTAATATATCACCTTCTAACTTAACTCCCTTAGCTCCACCATTTATTCCACGTGATAGTATGAATAATAGCACTTCAAACAATTGTTCTATCAATAGCATAAATAACTAAACATTACCTCAAAATAATCATATTATAAATCATACGGATGTAAATATTTTTCCTACTTTGAAAAAATTACTTTTTCAAACGTTACAGGAAATCCCAATACATTTTATCCTTTCACTTATGTTAATTTTTCCTAATTGTTATATTTATTTTATGCTTTATGTTAAATTAATTTTTACACCTTTAGGAGGTATACCACTACACATATATTTATGAGTGATTCATATATATATATATAAACACCTATCGGTGTTAAGATTTAAAGGTATTTATCCTCCTGACTATGTTCACTGTGTTTGCATAATTGTAAATTCTGTCTCTCCAATAAAGGAAATTCTTACCAATCGTAGTCTCGGTGTCGTATGTCTTCAAGTCTCATTATCCGTCCGGATCATTCCATTGACCGCAGGTAGGCCATAGTCTGTTCATAACGTCCTCAAAAACCTCACATTTGTTTAAAAGTGGATAATAATAAAAGTGTCAATATTATGGTATTAAAGTCGGCTGGATGGCCGCGTGATAAAGCTTTGGCAAACACCCTGGAGAATCCAGATTCCACCCCTCCAGTTTTTCAGGAGGGGTCCGGGTCTGGTCCGTTGAACCCTATCCTTCAACCATCCGGTTGACCCCATCATGGGCGCTGGCCAGTCTGTGATGGGAGCTATAAGTGGCCGCCGCCAGATACAGAATATCCCACGGGGATATGGCCGCTTAATATAACTAACCTAACCTAAGGTGTTAAAAATATATAAAATGAAAAAAAACACAAAACATAAATTTAAATATTTAGGAACATTGTTAATACAGTACGTTTTCTATTGTAATACCATATTATAGCAACTAAAGGATTAATTTATGTGCCATATAAATCATTTTCAATATCATGGCCATCCTGCTGAACTTCATAAAGATATAATGAGTATTTCAGAATATATGAGGAGATCAATCAAATCAACAGTTTGAACGCTCGGCATTTTTTAAATTATTATTATTAATAATAGAACATCATTAGTAAAATTCAAGAAAATTTGCTATTCGTTCAGAAGTTATTATTGAGAGAGACCCAAAAAGCATGGTATTCTTATAAATTACAATTAACTTGAGAAAGTAGGATATTAATTATTTACTCAACGACAGTTTCAATGACAAGAATGTCTACACAAGAAAGCTAAAAGTAATGAGTATTTCAGAATATATTAGGAGATCGATCAAATCAACAGTTTGAACGCCCGGCATTTTTTAAATTATTATTATTAATAATAGAACATCATTAGTAAAATTCGGAAAAATATAATGATTATTTCAGAATATATGAGGAGATCGATCAAATCAACAGTTTGAACGCTCGGCATTTTTTAAATTATTATTATTAATAATAGAACATCATTAGTAAAATTCGGAAAAATTTGCTATTCGTCCAGAAGTTATTATTGCGAGAGACCCAAAAAGCATGGTATTCTTATAAATTTCAATTAACTTGAGAAAGTAGGCTATTAATTATTTACTCAACGACAGTTTCAATGACAAGAATGTCTACACAAGAAAGCTAAAAAATTGCGACAGAACATGATGCCCAATATTTTGTTTTAACAGTGAATCAATGTGTTTACAGCCCGACAATTTTCTTTTGAGTTCTCTTCATGACTAAAGAACTGTTACAAAGCAGTTCTAATGCTGAAGGTTGTCGGCCGGATTGGCCGCGTGGAAACGCTTCGGCTTTCCACTCTGGAGGACCCGGAACAATTTTCTTATGAGTTCTCTTCATGACTGAAGAACTGTTACAAAGCAATTCATATGCTGAAGGTTTAATAAGAATAGTCTTTATGCATGAAGATCTGTGGTTTGTGTCCCCCATCTAACTGAAGTGTTGTTTTGCACTATCATTGAAGTCGATACAATAGGTCAACTTTATTTTTAAAGATGATTTGGGATTCAGAAAGACTTATTCTCTAAATCATTTTCTGGAGAGAACAAGAAATTCCTAATTGAATCTTTAATATTTTCTGGTAATAGATTTCGACACTTTTCATTCAGATTGAATAATAAGTGGAAGGGCAAAACAAGCCGTTCCATATGCTGCTCACCCTTGCTAAGGGGTCATCCGGATTGTGGAGAATGCTAATATTTTCTGGTAATAGATTTCGCCACTTTTCATTCAGATTGAATAATAAGTGGCAGGGCGAAACAAGCCGTTCCATATGCTGCTCACCCTTGCTAAGGGATCATCCGGATTGTGGAAAATGGAGATCGATGGGTCGGGTTTGTCTTCCACATTTTCCAAAATGTGGTATCCGAATATCACACCCGGCCTTCAAAGTGGAAAACCAAAGCGTTTCCCAAGGGCATTCCGCCGAAATCTTCCAATATTTTATTGCTATATTTTGAACTCCTTTTCAATCAGTAAGATTTCTAAGAGGGAGGAACAGTTCCAACCACAAGCTGTATCCAAATCCGGAAAGGGGACTGATGAAAAACGGGTATAGGAATATCAAACCCGGCCCTTCAAAGTGGAAAACCAAAGCGTTTCCCAAGGGCATTCCGCCGAAATCTTCCAATATTTTATTGCTATATTTTGAATTCCTTTCCAATCAGTAAGATTACTAAGAAGGAGGAACAGTTCCAACCACAAGCTGTATCCACATCCGGAAAGGGGACTGATGAAAAACTCCAATCAGTAAGATTACTAAGAGGGAGGAACAGTTCCAACCACAAGCTATATCGACATCCGGAAAGAGGACTGATGATGAAAAACGCGAATTTCCGGGCTCGGCCCCGGAATCCTGAAAAAAACTTTTTATGAGATGCTGGAACTGGAATGCGAACCCGGATCCTCCTGCATTGCACGTCTTTTTATGAGATTCTGGAACTGGAATGCGAACCCGGATCCTCCTGCATTGCACGCCAATCGCGGCTATCCGGTATGAAAAACGCGAATTTCCGTAGTAATGAAATGAATTCGTATTTTGGGGATCAGAAGTCAATTTAAATAGTAATGAAATGAATTTGTTATTTTGGGGAAAGTCGAATTCTATTGCATTCAATTATCTCAAATTCATCTAAATATGTTTTAAAGTAAAAAACCATTTTCACGATTTCTGTGAAGATGATGCTTGCTTTAAAACCTGTCAAGTAAAATTCTTCAAATTTATCAAGATGTAAAAACTTCAGAATTCTATTTCACACATTACTTAACAGAATAGCTTTAAATTTCCGGCTTATTTTGGAATTATGCTTGAATGACACAACTGATATATTTGGCGGCGGATTCTTTTAGAATCCATAACGGGCTGATAACTAGCCACCCAATCGCTGCTATCCGGCCGCCCACTTTCCAATATTAGAAAAAAAGAATCGGTAACAATAGTTTGAAAATGTGGGGGAGCTGGGTGGTATCATATAAAACGGCCACTCTACATATGGCCAGGTACATTTCCAAATGAGATTTTATTTATAAAGTAAGACACCACTTAACGCTGTTTCGATATAACGTGTTTCTTTTCTAATTCTATATTTTTATTGATTCACTTTGGCGTTGTTTTTCAAACCTTTATTCCGTTATTCTTACATATATCCGAAATCGCAGAATTTATCACATTGATACTCCTATGGCGTCTCACTGTGGGTTTGATATCAGTACAGTGCAGTACATACGAAAGTCTGCTGCAGTCATAGTTCGTATTTATGATCGGTCATCAATGTTATTTTACAATAATAAAAACAACAATTATCCCATTTTAATTTTAACTGAGTGCTGCTACTTTAAACTATAGATCATCGAAGTTAGAACGTTTTTCTTTCATCAAGATTTTTTCGTTGTTTATAGTTTACTGCCGTCTGATTATTGCTTTTTGTTCTTAAAACTTTTCATTTTCTAATTTTAAAAATTTTTTCATGAATAATTTGTGAATATAAATCGATATTAGCAATAAAAATGACTGTAATTAATGTCATACACTAATAATAATACATGTTACAAAATAAAATAAAAAATGTTATGTATATATTTTTTATTCACTGATTTCATAAGAGGAAAAGAAGTAAACTAACCAACCAAGTTGCCAACACGTATCATACTCATAGATCAATTAGATATAATCCATGATCAGATGTGAGTGTAACTCTGTTAGTAAACCACGCCTACATGTTTTTCCTTATTGCCAATTAATAAATTCTTTGATAAATAACTCTCGTACAGTCTTCAGGATTATATTTAATTATTTTATAACTTTGCATGGTAGTTCCCGGGAATTATATTCCATTGCATGGTATTCCCGGGAATTATAGTTGGTTCCCGGGAATTCCCGGGAACCAACTTATAATTTTGCGTGGTAGTTACCGGGAATTCCCGGGAACTACCATGCAAAAATTCCCGGGAATTATAGTTGGTTTTCGGGAATTCCCGGGAACCAACTATAATTCCCGGGAATACAAAAAGTGTGAAAATCTTACAATTTCCCGGGTTACCGGGAAATAAACACTAGTGGTGAGGGTGAGTTTATACAAAACCGCAAAATTATTATTCCGATCTGGAACTAACTCCGAAAATTATCATGATGAAATGGATGGAAACAAATTTAAACATTGGTTTCCAATCACCGTTATTACCAAACATCCTAAATAATTTTGTCATCATAATGGATAATGCACCTTATTATCATAGCAAGTTGCAAGAAAAACTTCCAACATCAACATCTAGATGGCATGTTGCAAGAAAAACTTCCAACATCAACATCTAGAAAAGCTGAAACACCTTATCATAGCGTGTTGCAAGAAAAACTTCCAACATCAACATCTAGAAAAGCTGAAATGATAGAATGGTTCAATTGTCATGGAATTTCTCGCTCTCTTGATCATGCTTAAACATGATTTATATGAAATTTTAAAACAACATAAAAAAGAAAAACAAAGATATGTGATTGATGAAATAGCATCTCAAAATGGACACAGCATTATCAGATTACCTCCTTACCACTGTGACTTAAATCCAATAGAACTAATTTGGGCACAAGTAAAGGAAGGTATCAGAAGAGAAAACACAACTTTTAAACTCAACTATGTTGAAAAGTTAATTGATACAGCAATCATATAGGTCTCACCAACAAATTGGCAGAAATGTATTGACCATGTTATTAAACTAGAAAAATTATCGATTAAATTTAACTAAGTAAAATTAAATTAATACAAATTATTTCTTTGCTGTTTTCGCTTTAACCTAAATGTAGTTTTAATAAAGAGACTTTTAAATTTTCTCTCTCTCTTGTAATCGTTATTTTTATTGATTCTGTTGTTCTCATCATTTTAAATTCTTCATAAAGAATTAAAAATAACAAAAAGAAATAATTAATTTCTTGTATGTAATTTAATGAACTATTTAAATTATTTCTCACAGTAAACTTTTTTAACTCTCTTTTCTTATAATTTATAGGATAGGCAGTTATCCAATAGTTTGACTCCCAGTCCTTTGGATACTTTACGTTTTCCATTAGAACAACAGCTTTTAGATATCATGCGAGGTACTACTGATAATCAAGATCACTACAAAGGTAATTGTGGGAATATAAATATATAATAAATTATCTTAGTGCTGTGCGTGTTTAATTTTTTTATATTGGTGTTGTTCTCTTTTGATAATATATTTTTATTATTAAAATTTAATACTAGTATAGAATCCATCAGAAACATTATTCTATTTTTTGAATTGCACACACATACACACACGTATTTCATATATATCTCATAAAATTTTCAGTATGAAAGTCATAAAATAACTTTCTCAATAGATAATTTGAAAGATAGTAAAAAAGAAGTTTAAACCGAATCGATTAATACAAAAACTATGAAGTATGATTAATGTAAATCTTTCATGTTTGAACAAAAATTTGTAGATAGTAGAAAAAATAGCCTTTCTTTCTTTTTTTCTTTCTTAACTTACATGCCTATTAATGGACACTGTCGTTAGCCGATAAAACTTCTCTTGTTTAAGACGTGGAAAACGCCCAAAGGGAAAGAATAGGCTTTATATAATTATTCTCTCTCCTTCTTATTGACATCGTTAAATACGAACAGAACTGAAAAATAAAGTAAAAAAATGTATTCAAACTAGCAAGAATATTGAACTTTCGAAAAAAAAAATATCCGTTTAATTAACTGTATATATGGTAGTGAATTTATAAAAATACATTCATTCTTTTTTATAAAACGAGAGTAGGAGCAGTTCGTGTTATATATATATATATATAATATATTTAGGATTCAGTAGTGTAACTCGTTCTTCTTCGGCATCCTTCTTCGATCAAAAGCTTACCTTTATTTTCTGTATCAATAAAACCAACCTGGTGTTCGATCCGCCTTTCCAGAATAGTCCAGAATCGATTCCTGGTCGACCTTTACAGTCGACCTCGCCTGGAAGTGTCTGGCCAGCCAATGGTGGATGTTCATGCCAGATAGGCACGATATATAAGTAGCGTGCCGTCGAGACAACCGAAAACAACCGACCGGTTAAACTCGGTAAAAATTGTTAAAATTTCGATTTAGAAAACTACATGCATCAGAAAACATTGTTATTAATTTATTTTTACTACTTGCACTATAACATATTTATTATTTTATGATATTACGTCCTTAATAATAATAAAGATTTATCGCTTTTTAATAAAATTTAAATGTCTGTTATGATGTGTGTTCAAAGATATTTTATTTTTGCAAATTATTTGCTGTGTACGAGTTCTTCCCGGAAATTGCAAACTATTTTTGTAGAATTTGTTTATGGTTTTAATCCTCAATGGAAATAATATTTAATAAATTTTCCTGCCTAGTCACAAATTAGGTAGTTTTATATTGATTTCTCTCATCATTTTTGGACTGCAGTTTTTAATAATAAAAAATGTAATTGCATTTTTATTTTGTATAGGGCTATGAGAATGGTAGATATTCGGAACTTTTATTATTCAGATTTTCCTATTACTAGTTTATAGTCTGTATTTACATATCCATTTCTCTATCGATTCTGCAATAGAAGAAAGGGTATAGAAATATTGATATTGGTATAGAAAAATCCATTCACTCTTAGAATTGCTCCTTTAAATTTTGCATAAAGATTTTATATTCTGATATTCGATATTCTTCCTCACGTTTTAATATATTTTAAACTGTTTGAATGTTTAGTTATAAATTCATATTTTTGAATCATTTAGAATTATTTTATCATCAATTTAAGTTAATTTTGATATACAAATATATTTAGAAAAAACAGAAACATATAATTAAACAAAATTTATTTATAACAAATTATGTGTACACATAATACGATTAAATACATTCTAATTCATTTTTTAATATTAAAATTTAATAGTTTATTTTCAAATTATTTTAATCTTTATTTTTTCTTAATTTTACTGATTTAACTTACAATGAAAGGTGAACGATTTAATAAAATATTATTAAAATCAATAAATTTATTTAAAAATTTCACTCATGGTTGTAGAATGAAATAATTGTAATCTTGCAGGCCAAACAAATTAAATCAAATTTTGTTGAAATGTTTCGATATAATTACCGGAGGGTTGAAAATCTTTGGGAAATTTATTAAAATTATTTGAGATACAATGCAATATGGCACTTCTGAAACTCGAAGTAATATCGTAGTTGCGCTTCTCGAAGTCATATTTCAGTCGCAGAATAAATAAATCACAGAAGTTTGTCAGGGAAACTATAGAGATTGTTCGGCTCTGAGGTAGACTTTTTTTACAAAGGAAATAGTTTTTGTAAACTACGCCGTTTTTCCTAATTTTTTCGGCATCTTAAAAAAGAAAAAAAAAATATTCGTTTAGCAGATTTGTTGGTCATTTGTTAATGCCATCTCTGAATTAAGTAAATGGAAGATTTTCCGTGAATAATTATCATGCGGATATTGCGCAGAAACATGATTTTTAAAATGTTCTCTCTAAGTAAATGAGATTAAAAAAAATTGATGTAAAAAATTGCAAGAATGCATGAAAAATTCTGATCGTGTTCTGCACAGGTAGTTTTTGTTTTATTCTAACTTTAGAAGATTATTAAAATAAAAAAATGATTATAAGTCCTGTAATTCATTTTTTTCCTTTTAGTTTATTGAATTATTTGTTAATTATTAACTCTAACAATTAAATCAGTAATTTTAAACTTGAACAGATGATTAAACTGTTAATGGTGTAAATTTCAAGGATTTTTATTACAAAATTTGAAGTCATTTTTTAATTTTTTTTTGGAGGTAGTTTGATAGAAATTGATCCATTTTAAACTTTATTACGATTATTGATTAGATAGGAGAAACTATTACAGATATTTTTGACTCATGCTTCCCAATAGAGAACATCAAAACTTCATACTTAATGAAGCGTATACTTCAGATAGATGCGATTTAATCGACTGGAAGCGTAAATGGAAAAATTTTCGCGTTTTGAATCAAAGTTTTTGAATGGTCACTCTTCTTAAAATTCTATTATTTCGAAGGAAAATATTTAGAAATAATTTCGTTAAAATATATGTTTATTAAAAGTTATAAATCATAGCAAAAATAATTATTGCACTTGTAAATAATTATTAAAAAAAGCTAATTTCTTTAATCTCTATTTAATTCTCAAACTAAAACGTATTTTTTAAATTATAAAAAATGAATACGTATTATTATTATTATTATTATTTTATTTATCGATTTAAATAAATTAATGCCGTAAGTAATAAATTTTGTTTTATATTATTATTATAAACTGTAGTAAAGATCTGTACGTTAAGATTATTTAAACAAAAATTTGTTCAAAAATAAAAGAAATTTAGAATGAGTTTTTTAATTGAAATTTTACTATTTGGAATTATTTGAATGCAATATACAGTATATCGTTATTGCCTCGATAGTGACTTATTTTTAGGAGTATATAAATATGCATATCAAGCTTTTAGAAGCTATTCTTGAAAAGTTTTTCAGTCTGTTAAATAATTTTCTTTTTAAGAAGTTTTTAGATATATTCTTTATTAATTTATATTTAAGATGCTAAATTTGTTAACAGTAACAGTTATTATGTCTTTTAATATTTTCTCTTTATTCTTAGATCATCAATTTTTGATGCATTAATCGGTACAGTTGCCTTTTTTCCCCCATAGTAAAATTATCGAAATACCAAGAGAAACGTGAATTCGAAATTTGTGTTAGTAATATATTATTTATACTGTTTTCAAAACAAAAATATTTTTATCAAAGTACCATTCAGTTTGTTTACTTTAAAAACAAGTATGTGAATAACAAATCTTTCATTCAGATTGGATTTTTCTTCCAGGATCGACGTGGACAAAATCAAAATGCATATAACCGATAACCGGATTATTTTTGCCAAAAATTGTGTGAAATTTTGTCATTACCGAATTTATAGCTAGAAGTTTGATGCAGAAATCATCATAATTATTATTGATCAGTATTACTTTTAGATTCACTGATTTGAATATGTTCGATTTTATAACGTAAATAATTTAGCAAATTTATAAAATCTGTCATCGATCTTTTTTATCACAGAATGGAATAAAAGAATATATGGATTTAGTCTATTGTTCTTTTCGTATGTTCATGAGTATGAATTTAGTTTGTTGTTCCATTTGCCTGTTTGTGTGTTAGCACGACATCTCGTATAAATATTAGATTTGAATGAAACTCAAATTCACTTATATTATTGAGATCCATATAGAAAATTATATAGGATCAAGTCTATTGATGATGATTAAAATCGGATCGTTATTACGTTGGTATTAAGTCGATCATCATCATTTTCAATTATCGAAAAGATGTAAAATCGAATCAGTAATGGAAGTGTCGCATAATCTATTCATCGATCAATAAAGTTTGATGAATTTATAATGCTCGATTTATTTACAATGTTTACATAGCCTAATTCACGAATTAATTTTATTTATTATCTATAACTTTATTATATTATTTAATCGACAAAAATATTGGTATCATCATCAGATTATAAAATAATAATGCTAAAGAATTTGTTAGATTTTTTTCTATTTTATATTTAAATGAATAGAATAAAAATTTAATTTGCTTAACATGAAATTAATAACCAAATCGTCTATATTTCACTGTGGAAATCCAAAATGTTATAACTTGGATATGACTTTTGCTTTATCGACTCATCTATCCTTAGTAGAAAATGGCACAGATAGAATGGACCCTTTACTGCTAGTTGGGTGATGGTAGTAGAAGTGACGATAAGTTATGTGCAATAACAATTCCCTTCACCAACCTTTCTCAACCATACCGTCACTGTGTAAGATTGCCGAACTTACATAGATCCGTCAAAAGAATGAGACACTAGTGAGCAAAGAATGTGTTCACCGTGTAACAAGGAATGATGCAAAAAAAAAAATAGAATGAAGAACGGTTTTTGCTTTGAGTTCAGAAAATTATTATAAATCAGCTTTAAAATTTTGAACTTCTCAGATTGAAAATTGAATAAATTAATTTTTAATTAAATCATTGGAAAATTGATTAAATTAATTTCTATTATTTCTGTCGATAAATGAGAAGAATTCTAATCTTCAAATATTCTACCAATAGGATAATTAATAAAGTCACATTTATGTGGATATGTTTATTATTAACAACAACTAAACGTAGAATGATTTATAATAATAATTTATAACTTGTAATGTATAAGTCGAGAATGTCATTTTGATAGTGTTGTTTTCCACATTAATTTATATAATGCTGTTTAAGCGTTAACGATATTGATGTATATTCTTAATAACGTAACCCTGTCATCACTAAGTGAAAATTGAATCGTTACTTTTAAGTTAATGGACATTTATTCATCAGTCGCGCCCAAATGATTCATTCTTTGAATCAATCGGTGTGTCCCTATATGAATTGATGACTCATTCTTTTTAAAAATGAATCAGTAAATTATATCAAATACCAATATTTACCGTATAAATAATTAATTATACGCTATTAATTTATTAGTACCTAAACCAGTAATCAAGAAAATAGCTCCATTTCATGTTATCGATAATGTTAGATTACCGTTAAATTAATTTTGTTCTTTTGAAAAATTATATACATCAATCCTATTTTATGTCGTAAACATTATTAAAAAAATTTATTTGAATACGTTAAACGAATTTATTATATCATTAATGTGATACTGTAGATAATAGTAGTAATAAAATAATAAATTTTACTATCTTTAACTTAACTGAGTATCAAAACTATCAAATTTTCGACTATAGATCTCGTTTAAATAAGTTTAGTTATTTAATTAATGTACTTTTTTATATCGGAACCCATTTAAATTATATCTGCTAGAAATAAATTAGATCATATGAAAAAAAAAACTTTGAGGATTTAAATCAGAGGATTAGAATACTGCAGATACGTTAGATCGTTACAATTCCATCAATTAAAATGATAATTTCGAACGGCGGTTCATGAATAATAATCTTTTTATTTTTTTTATAGAATTGCGATTGCGATAAGCGATAACGTTAAATATCCTCTTCTAAATTACTTGTCTTTTCGTACGTTATGGACGAATTCGGAATTTCAATATTGTTGGCATTTATCATTTCTAATCCATTAAACGATAAATGAAAAACATATCGACTGTCTAATTTTCCCTTCTACTTGAATGATATTGTTCAATATCAGGAGATATGAATTCACTATTTTTTCATTTGAATAATACGATAGTTATTACATCGACAAGCTTATCTCATTCTCTATACCGATTATGAATTTTGTGTTTACTTAATCACATTTAGTTTGAATATTATATTGTTTGTTTATGTAGTTTTTGAATTATAATATATTTTATTTTTGATGTAATTGTATTTTTTTCTAACTTATTCTGTACAAAAATATAATTCATGATTACTGAAGGCTACGTAAAAAAATAATCTTTCAGCTTTTATGATGAACTTAAAACGAAAATGTTTGCAATGTTTTCAAATGAGGTTGCGATTATAAATATCATCATCATCAATATTTTCGACAGGTAAATATTGTAATTCATAATTTATACTAATTTGAATTATACAAAAATCTTTTTAATTTTATGATGATTTCATAATTCTTTTCTTCGGATAATTTACTGTACATAAATCCATTCTTCCTCTATTGATTACTTGTAGTAAATTCTATAGATGAAAATAGTTTAGTGTAATCTAATACATTACTACTACAAACATTATTAAATTGTGAAATCATTAGCTAAAAGCCACTTTCCAGATCCCCAGTTATACAATATACAGTACCAAGTTCACTGTATATTTCGCGACAAATAAATTAACACTGAAGTTTAAAATACTGATTATCACACATGCATCATTTATATTTGAAACTAGTCATTGTTTAACATACTTTTCTAAATCATTATTAAGATAGTTTAAAAATAAACTGAATTAAAGTTAATACAGTTAAAATTATTCAATATAAATTAAAAAAATCTTACTAGCTAAATAATCCTGAATAATTCTTTAAAAATAATCCTGAAATTATAGTAATATCTATAAAATTTCATATTTAATCGCACTTTATGACTTTCTTTAAATCAGTTTTCTTATTAAAAATATATACTTTTACTATGTATCGATTGCTAACATAATTCATAATAAGCTATATATTTTAATTTTCAAATTTTAACTTTAAATATTTTTAATAAAATAATAATAAAAATAATAATTATTTAAATATAACTATATGGGAATTGCAAAAGCTTGGCACGAATTTAATATTTTTATAACACAATATATTGTATCTCATGTCAGTGATGTTTGATAGCTGGTGAGATTTTTTTTTCTTTCTCCATGCATTTCAGCTCGACAATTTCTCGAGATATAAGATTACTTGCATATATAATTTATAATTCTTGCTGATTAATGCTTTTATAAATCTGAGACCTATTTAATAATTTATAAAACAGGAAGCAGTTAAACCAGCTGCATTCTTCTCACGAAGGAAAATTTCGTGTGTAGTTTAGTTTGTTGTTTACTTAATTTTTTTGTTTTTATTATTAAGATATAAACTCGACAACGATTAAGTTGAAAGATAAAAAGTATGAAAATGAAACACTGTATAAGATAATTTATAAAAATAATTTTATAAAGATTTTGTATACTGTACTTTGATCTTACTTAATTATTGATACCTAGAAATACGGTCGAATGACTTCAAATACAAGCCGATGTTTATTATCGGTATTCCTTTGAATAAAGTTTGTTAAAATTAATCGTAATCACTAACTTTAAAATTAAAAATTCTCAACAGAAAAGAAAAATTTTGTAAATCTGTCATTTGTAAGATGTAAGATTGACTTTTCTGTTTTCCCACTGAATATACGTTTAGTAGTTTTTTTTTTCAAATTTTACATAATAATTGCTGTTTTATATTTAAATTTAAACATAAATGAATCATAATAGATGAAAGTCACATTTACTGTATTTTAATAATGAAAATATGGAAAACATTATTTTAATAGCGAATTTTATCTTTCGAGAATAAATTAAAGAACGTTCTTGATATTTGATCTAGTTTATATATCGTATTGTATGTTAATTTTGAAAATATTTCGATACTGTACTGTTTTGCAATGCGATATATCTTCTACATATTATATTCTCATTAAAACAGTTGCATTTAAATTTAACATTTTCTGAAACTTTTTCTATATAAAACTGTATATTTTATATAAACGAAACATTGAATTTTTAATTAAAAAATAGGAAATATGTTAATGCAAATATTCTTAAAATTTTTACTTTTGAGATATTCTATCATGAAATAAATGTAAATATTTATTTTCCTATTAATTATTAATAGGAAAATAAATATTTACATTTATTTCATGATAGAATATCTCAAAAGTAAAAATTTTAAGAATTAATTCATGGATAGATCTATTTATATTGATATATTGAGATATTTTATAACTAATAGATTTTGAATACATAAACTTATTCTTTATAATAAAACAAAAAGGTGTTATGCATTCAATCGTCTATTAAAATACTGTATCTGAAAAATGAAACATTATTGAGCATTCTTATTATAGGAAGTCGTTGCTTATCATCCACTTATCTTTTTACAGTAATTGCCTATTAATCTGAGTGTTTCTGTGTTAACCGATTACAAGATAGCAATATTGAAAATTTTTAAAAATCAGCATCTTTGAAATTATTTGCGACATGAACGATGATATAATTATGTTAAAGATTTTTTCTAATAGTTATATTATTACTTATAATCTACAAAACACACTATATTTTCATATTTAAAATAGTTTTTTTGTAATTTATTATTTTTGTTTTTGTTATAGTTTAATGTCGGTTGAAGATATTTCATTTTTTGTCTTCTTTTCAATTAATACTGGTGCTTGTTACACATTCTGTTGCTTTCGGCAACACTATCATTTTCTTCATATGCTACATTTTAGTTTAATTTATCTTGGAATTACTTCGTTCGACTTAATTAAAATCTGATATGATGTGAAATTGATTTCAAATCAAAGAACATGATGTAAATATTTCAAATCTCTACAGTCATAAGGAATACATTTAAAATAAAATAGCTAATAATATATACATTTTTTGCATAATTAAATAGTATAATTGAATATTTTGATCGATATAATTAATTTATATAACTCATAAAGATTGATTTAACTAATGTTAAGCATTAAAATCAGTTTTCAATAGTATTTTAGCATGAAACAATATTCTTACTCTATATTACTAATTCATGACTAATATCATGACTAATTCTTACTCTATATTACTAATTGATAATTAAAGTATAAAGTATAAATAGAATATTTTTATAAGATTTTTCGATAAGATTCGAATTTCGTTCCTATCGACAATAGTGATCAATAGTTTCATTTTATAATCCTTATTATTGTGAATTCTGACATAAAATGTTGCATATAAATTTTTATATTTACTGTAATGATACTATATAGTGCTTTCGAAACGACGAAAATAAAAAATATATGCCATATAAGAAGTTTCATGTAAACTGTCCTGAACGATCGATACTCCACATTCTAGTATAGTATATTCATCTAGCATTTCATGCTAATAAATTTTATTATGGGCATGAAAAATAACAACAGCAGAAATACTGAAACTATAACAATTTATATAACTCGAATCATTTTACATCTAAGATGCCAATCTGTCGTTTTAATAAAAAAAAATAATCTGATATGCCAAAATAATGGCACTTCATTACAATATTGCCATTGTATTGTGAATATTATAAGATTTTTTTAATAATAATCAGATTTAAAACAATGTTTAATTAAACATCCTTATTTCCTGCATGAAAAATTGTAATTAAAAAATATGCTATTTAACATTATTCCTAAACGAGTATTGCATTTTACATATTTTTGAAAAAATACAAAACTTAATACATAATCACATAATTAAGATTATTACTGCCTTTTTTTAAGACATTGCAATCGAGCAATGATTACAAAAAATTCTTATCTCACTGCGGATATGTACATCGAATTTTATATGCTAAATATTACTAATGTTTAAAACTTTTTAAACATGCAATATAGCAAATTCTATTGATATAATTAATATTTAATGTATATGCTTACGATATGAAAAATAACAGTGTCTTTCATATACGGCTAAAGAAATAAAAAAAAAAATAATTGCACGAGTTACCTTCAAATGGTAACTCGTGCAATACCTTTCAGCTTATGAATATATGATCATTATCGATATACCATTTAAACGAAAGATAATACTACAATATCATACGCTTTAGTTTTATACAGTGGAAAATAAAAAGTTAATGTATGATATTTTAAAATCCATCTTTTAGAATACTTGCATAGCGATCAGATTTAACGGGAACGATTACAATCCAGATAAATCCCATTGAGTTATTTTTAACTGTACATTTAGTTCTGAAAAACCGTTTGATTTTTGCATATATAGAATATTATGAGAATATATGGAATTAGTTTCTTGGCTCCTTTTTCTGGTCCTAGTTAATTCTTTTTACTCCGAATTATTGAATTAAAAATCAGTGTATAGAAGGAATTTTTTAAGTAGATTTTGTTAAAATAGAGGTAGTCCTCGACTTAGACGGACTTCAGTTCCAACGTCTCTGTCGTAAGTCGATTCTGACGTAAGTCAAAGTCTTTTTTAATTCTTGATTTGTTTGATTTCTATTTTAATATTTAACTTAAAACGATTTAAACAAAGCTTTCCTGGCTTTCTTTTTTACGTTGGAATTTTCATCAATAGTATAACTTCTCTTACTGAGCATGGCAGAGTTACGACCAGATACAATAATAAGGCTTTGCTTGCCGACTAATGGCGACGTTGCGATGCGTATATAAAAGCAATACGATATATGTGTGTATATCAAGCGGAAAAATTGAATTAGAGAATTTTTAGTAATAATTTTTGGCCGTCGTAAGTGCGAATTGTCATAAGTCGAGGACTACCTGTATATAATAAATTAATAATTTATAACTTGTTAATAAAAAATAATATAACTTGTTAATAAATCGATCAGATTTATTAACAAGTTATTCATATTATTTAATCATTAACCAATATAAAAGACTAAATTTATGATCGATTTATTAACAAGTTATTCATATTATTTAATCATTAACCAATATAAAAGACTAAATTTAGAACTGATTAATAATGAATACTTGCTCCAAAATCCAGATAAGTCTAGTATATCATTTATTATATTAGAAATAATTTATATTCTATGTAATAAATATAACAACAATAATTAATATATAGCAGTTGCCGACTTGATATACTGTGCATTTTTTTTTATAATAAACTACACTGGTAAATTCAATGCGAAAATATTCGACATTCGATTTAAAAAAATAGAGGTGTATTACATTAATAAATTATTTGTTGTTGGACATGCTCCAGAAGCTTTAAAAAATATTGATCGAAGCTAAACTAATTTATTGCTTGCCAATTGTAATTTATTTATTTTGATCTCCGAGGAAAACAATTAATTATATAAAAAAAAATTGTAGATTTATATTATTTTCAAATTTCCGAGATCGTGTTTCATACAAATTTGATGAATTCTTATACAGTAGTAGCATTTGATACGAGAGATTACTGACAACTTTCTTTTTTAAACCTTATTTTTATAATAATGACACCTTTTCTGATAAAATCATATTATTTCAAGAAGAAACATCGTCAAAATTTTGATTGTGTTTAACTATCCAGGATATACTCTTGATGTATAACTGTGATTTATTAATGGTACTATATATTTGAAATAATAAAAAAGTTGCTTTTATTTCAGAAAAAAAGAAAACTGTATCAAATTTATTCATTTTTGATAGTCAATTATTTGATTATAGTTAGCATATCGAATATCATCGCTGTTTAAAAGAGTTATAATTTATTAATGTTTTGAGTTCATTCCAACAAAGTAAGCAATAATTTTAGGATTAAGATACATAATAATTTAATATTTAATGCATTATATATTATTTCTAATAATTATTTGTATTTTATATTTTTAGAAATTATCCTTAACTACTTATATCTGGATATTTTTGTTTGCTTTTTATTTTGTGTAGGTGGTTTTGAAAAAGATTGAATTGTGTACTGACTATGACAATTGTTATTTTATGGCTCAGTAAAGTTATTTATAATTTGATATAAAAGGAAAACTTGATGATATAATAAATTTATATTCAAATTTCCTCATTATTATTTGTCAGTATGACAAGTTAAAAATGGAAATAATAAGGCCGAATAATGCAATTATGTGTCCGTAAAATGTCGAATTTTGCTGTATAACGTTAATAGAGTTATTTAAAATGACATAATATGATATATTTTCAAAAAGTCAGTTTTTTTTTAAATAGAACTTAAAATATATCCTGTTGTTTTTCAATTCTTTATTCATGATTATTATATATCCTTAGGAAATATAATTTATTTGTATTGAGTCTTTAAATCAGTTAATAATTAAGCAGATAAAAAATTTTGGATGTGGAATGACATTCAATCTTACGTAATTATACTTCATTATAGAAAGTATACGTGTGCTTATTTTTATCCTCTGTTAATCATGTATATCGTTAGCGTGTAGTGATTATAATCATTAGACCCATTAAAACGCTTACATTTCAGAAAGTGATTGGAATCCTCTCTAGTTAAATTATGGAATTTATGAAATGTATTTATTTACTTTAACTATAACTTTTTCAAAATATAATATCTGAATCAAAGTAAAAACCATGTAAATCTCTAGTTTTATATATACCAGTTTATAAAATATATTAATTTTATTAATACTGATAAAAATTTATAGTAACATAATATAATCCAACACCTGATTCATATACAGTACACTAAAAAATTTCTCTGAATGAAATAGTAGACGCAATACAGAATCGATTCGTTTTCTGTTGAGGAATCCGACTTGTAATCCCGTTAATCATCATCTCAAAATTTTTCTGAAAATATACATAAGTTTTAATTTCGGATATAATAGTTTATTTAGTTTTAAAATATATACAAGTTTTATTCGGATATAATCAAATACAGTAATCAAATAGATTACTGTATTTGATTAACGATTGTTTCTCTTTGTTAGATAGTTCTAATTAATACAAAATAAATTGAAATGAGAAGTTTATTCAAATATTTATCTTTATATATTAAACAATTTTCCATTATTAGATGTTCAAAAGGTCTAGTGTGGCATTGGAAATGTGGAGGCAGCAAATGGTATAGGAGACAGTCATTATAACACATTTCAGCACTTTTTGCATTGGCATGACATTGAAGACACTACATAACAATAAGCATATTTTCAAATTTTCATCAGTTTTTTTTTAGTTTCTTCATATAATCAATACAGTTTCTATTTCACATAAATATCACCATCGCTTCAAATATTTTTGTGGAATTAAGTGCTGCCTGCTAATAAAACCATTCACTAACAAATATTCAAATCATAGCTATGATTATTTTCCAGAGTGAAACAAGGAAACATCTTTTGATTAGTCCACATAGTAAATGCTTGCATTAGTTGTTTATTTTGAGTAGATTAGCCGGATGGAAACAGATTCGAATCTCTGTTTCTATTTTTTTCAGGAATGGCTTCAATCATCTGTTACCGGTTGATCTATTAACTCTGTGAACGTTTCGTTGTGGATTTTGGGATATCCTTTTGCAGATAGAATATCAAAATTTAAGAATTGCACCTGTGAATCTATTTTTCATTTGTTTTAAGCTGTAATTTAAAGATGATATCGGTCTGTGGTAATATAAGACCACGTGATAAAAGTAATTTGTATCTCTTGGGATCGATTGCAGATCCTATACTTAGATCTTTCTATTAAGGATTCAGATCTATCTTTGATTTCTACTCACAATCATGGCTGAATTCCTCAAGAGTATAACTAACATTTAATTAGTTCCTAACTGGCCCGTAACATCCCTTTTGCAAATTTGAACTGTAAAACAAATTAATCTAGCTGTGCGATAAAAATTCGGTCTGAAATTCTCCATTCAAAAAAAGTCTTTCAGAATTTCATTAATTTTTTTCCTCTGTTCATCACATTGTTTCAAGATGTAAAAGATATACACGATATCCTATTAATATAACTAAAAATGCGAAATATTAAATATAATTAATCATCTCAATAGAATTAAAATTCTGACTAATATCAGTAATGGTCATTAAACCAGTATTTTTAAGTAAAGTGAATTATAACAAAATGTCTGGAAATCTGTTAAAATTGGAAATGATTTATCAGGCCTAATATTGCACTCAAATATTATTTGAAGATCTTATTTTCAACTCGTTAAATTAAAATTTTATTATTATTATTTCTTGGCTGTTTTAATTTCAGACACTGTAATACTTTACTGTGTTTGTAAAATACTGTACAGTACAGTTGAAATTTTTAAGCTTTTACAATTATATGCATATTTATAGATTGATACCGATAATAAAATGGAATATTATTAATCAATTTTCACTTTAAATTATTATTTACGTTTGTAGTATTCAAACAATAATAAATTGAATAAAGGAAATGAATCAATAAATGTCACGATTCCCTTATTGCAATCTTAATGCACAGCTTTCACAATGGCAAGCAGACAATGAATGCAAGTTGAATAGATCAATAAACATACGTACATTAAACAAATTTTAAAATTATAAAAATCTGATGATAGTTAAATATTTAGTCAGTCTGTTTCAATTGTTGTTAGTGTATGAGTTAATCAATTGTAATAATAATAATATATAAAAATGTTTATTTTGTAAACTTTTTGTTGCTTTCTTGTTATATCAGCTTAACAATAGTGATTTCGTTTGGCTATGAAAAGATCTAAGAATTAATTCAAAATAATATATAATTAAGTTTATTTTGAAATATATTAAGATTGTTTGAAAAATATTGCTACAGTAAAAGATTGTCTTCTTTCTCTGTAAACGAAACGAAGTCATTAAAACATAAAATTAAACATGTTTGTCATAACTGAGAAAAGAATAAAAGAAATTTAATAATATAAGAGGGTAGGTGAATTAACAATACATATAAAAATTTTATAACTGAAAAATTATAAGAATTCTATAATTATCTTATTGACACACAGAAAAAAATCCTAAACTGTGGGTCCATATTCAACTACAGATAGACTACTATGTGTAACAGTTATGAAGTTGTTATATTTCAGTTTATAAGTGGTTTGATGACTCTTTAGAGCTTGGAAACACTGCTCTTGACCGATATTAATACAAATTGTTCATTAAGAAAGAGAAAATTCGTTTAAATGCAGTTAAAATTTTAACTTTGAGTACATTACTCAAACTCGTGTTTACAAATTTATAATAGGGTATCGTTTTTCATAACTCGGATTTTTGCTCAAAGTGCATCTGAATTGCAGGAAATGTTTGTTAATAGAAAAGTTTTGTGTAATTACATCTCTTCTTTCTGTTTATTTGCTATATAATTTAAGAAATTGTATTAAATAGTTGTAACCAAGGCGTGACGTTTTTTTTACGATTACTTTGTTGTTTTTAAGTTACATTATCTAATTCACATTTTTTCTTTAGCTCTCTATTCTTCGATATTCTTGTAGATAGACTGAAATATAATAGTTGCTGTGAGTGTGATGATAGAAACATTTGCCAAAGTTTCGCAAATCAGTATTGTGTTTAGATCTTTTTCTCGTGATCTTATGTTTTAGTAACTTAATTGATATCAATTGATTTCTTAATTGGTTTATGACTAACTAGGCAAAATATAAACGATCGCTTTTTCTGTAGTTTATATATCGCAGTACTGTTTTTTTTCATGACCAAACGAATTTCCTGGTTACTTTATCTTGATATCTGTATTCTAAAGATTTCGCCATAGATATAAATTTTCTAAAATTCATTTGAATTTATGCTGTAGATTTTACAGGAAATATATTATTTGTATATAATAAATAATTCCATATTTTTATAAATGTATAGCACGATGGCGGATTTTCACGAAGTCTGGCCAAAATCTAAAAAGTAAAAAGTTATTTTGAAAACGAAGAATTAAAAAATGGAATCACCGTGGCACGTAATGATCCTAGTACTTTAAAGGCCAATTCATAGTTCGTCGGAACGGAAAAGGAAAAACAATGGAACGCCAAACTTGTCTTCTGCGCGCTATTTCGTGCATTCATTTTGACGTAGTTCCCGTTCCTTCTATCTCAATCGGAAAACTTAACAGCGGTTATACTTTTCCTTTGTTGGTATCCCATAAGTCGTGTGTTAGTGAATTCCATGGCGAATTCAATACGACATCCTTAATTATTGTATAATAAATACTATTATTTCGGCCAAGATTATTTAAAATTATATTACAATTTCTTATTATAAAATTTAATAAACCTGAAATATCGAAAAAGAATTTCGGGATCTTCTCCATTAATTTAAAATATACTCCAAACATTTTTCTCTCCAAGTTTATTAAAGAAATATAATTTATCTTTTTCTTCGTTAAATTTTTACCGTATATGTGGCGGAACACTGCTTCTGTCGATAGGTGATAGCCACCATATTCAGTGAAGTAATGGGCATTATGCAAAGTACTTTAAGTGTGTTTTTAATCCAGTAGCATAAAAATTTTCTGTGAAAATTACGATTTTTAAAACAGAGATGATTTTATTCTTCCTCTTTCAAGAAATGGCGCGACTTGTCCGAACACCGAAATATCGCACAATTTGTGCCACGACGCCCAATAGGTGAAAACTCTAGTCAAGCAAATTAAAAGTCATATTTGCATTTGTAAACTTCAGATATGGTTTTTGAATAGATAAATAATTTGATAATTTTATGAATTTTCTTTAATAAAAACAATAATAAACAGTACTGTATACCAAAATTATTGGGAAAATTTATATTAAGATTTATTCATTAAAACAAAAATTGGATTCATCTAATAATGACTTTTATGTGTGTAATATTAAGTAGGATTAAAAGATATACTATAAAACGTGACTATACATTGAAAATATTTATTCACATAATCTCGGTAAATACAGTACTTGACTACTGTAAATTAGCAATAACACGTATTTACATAAATTCTTGCATATAAAATACACTATGTAGTCTCATAAGTTTTATAGTAATTTTAGACAAGATTGCTGCTGATATGAGCTTTGTATTCCGATGTTCTATGGAGAGGATGAAATTAGTTTAAGGGGCACCGTCTTTCAGTCTGCTTGCATCTTACTCTAACTAAGCTGTTGACCAGGAAATTATATTATAGGATTTACAGTTTCAATGATAATCAGCACTGGAATAATAGTTAATGTACCAGCTTGATGCATTCACATCAGAGGTATTTCCGCTCTTTTATATATCTGTTTACTGCAGCAAAACTATAATGTTGGCAAACTTCTCTGTGATAATGGGATCGTTTATGATAAATTACAGGACATAGAATGGACAAATTGTATATAAACAAGAAAAAATGCCGTCAATTCAATTAATGAAAATATTTAAATATCAAGGTACACTGTATTATAACATTATTTTGAAGATCTTAATTTTGTTGTAATAATTCAAGTTTAATGAATTTAGAAAAACTATCTTTAATCAATAAAAGGAATTATGTAAAAATAATATTTCTTAAATTAAAAACAAATTAACGTTTCTAAAATTAAATTTGTTTTAAATTTTAATGATCCGCATTGCCTCTCTTTGGCCTGGAGATGGTGTGGGTTATAATTGGAAATACGCTGCTGTTGTCACCGTTTGTTGTTATGCTGCTCATCTAAATAGTTGGACGAAATTGATGACGTCATGCATTCCCTGTCCGCGTGTCTTTACTGTTGTATTTTTATTAATATTATTTCTGATTTTTTCTTTATTATATTGTAACATTAATATTATTATTTTTAGTATTTTCTATTATTGTTTGGTAGCAGTGGAATTTGTAGTAGTAATGTATAAGTGTTTGTATGACACCTCTTATTACATCATTTTGTAATTGTTTATTTTTGTAGGAGGTTTCTCTCCGTTCTGTATGTTCATTGCATCTGAGGTTGACTTACTGATAAGGTCGAAAACGTTTCTGTTAATAAAGTATTTATCCTGTTTAGGGCTTTGTTTTTGTGTGCATTTTTGTGAGTATAACAGGGTGGCTTCAAAGTTTTTATAAATTTATATTTTGTGTGCATTTTTGTGAGTATAACAGGGTGGCTTCAAAGTTTTTATAAATTTATATTTGAAAATATTTCAAATTATTTATTAGGAACGATGTGAGGATAGAGCTTTTATGATTTCATTTTGTTCCAACAAACTTCTAAATTTAATTCTAATATATAATTATTAGAAATGTTTAAATATTGAAGAGATGTT
>AYEL01091504.1:0-81741 GCA_000484575.1 Olivierus martensii
CAAAGAAAAAAAGTGCGTCTTATACGCCGGCAAATACGGTATTTAAAAAGTATAGTCTGACCAGAATAGGATGATGGATGACTGCTTAAATGAATGAAAATATCAATTGATGGTAGAAGCTGTATTAGAAAATTTAGTAAAGACTATCAAATTTTTGATTCCTCTTTTTAGTTTCTATGATTGTAGAAAAATTTATATTTCAAGACAAATTAAATTAAAATTTTCTTTTAAACAGTTTCCATAATGGCTCTGAATAATTATCCCTGTTTCAATAGATAATTAATACCTACTAATTCTATTGTGAATACTAACTGACTAGACATTGTTTTGTTTGGACTTTCTGTTAATTATTAGTAAACATTATTAAAATAAGAAGAACTAAGCAACATTTTTCTTTTTGTTATTGGTTTAAAGACTATATCATCAGGTGATAATCAATATCCCATTTTAGGGGAAAACTCAATATAATTATAATGTAAATCATTAAGCTATATAAAATAGGCTATCATTTTTAAAATTCTTAAAGATAAAAAAAAATAACTGAATTTTTATAATTTCTAATTTATATTGAAGATAAAAAAAATACCTATATTTATTAAGGATAATTCGTTAATTAGTTTCCTGAATTTTCTTATATTGGATATGTAATTAATAATCTGAATAATGTTGTCAATATGCATTAAAAGGTTAACCCTTTAATGCATATTGACTTTAATATATGTTCTGAAAAAAATAAATTTTGAGATAGACACCAAATATAATATAAAATTCAATTTATTTAATTTCATTTTCAGTGTTTTCAATTTTTGCCTCATTCATTTAAATATATTAGTTATTATTAAAAATATATATATATTAACTTTTTGCTAAACAGAAAACTATTATTAAACAAACTATCACAATTTACAGAATCAAATATTCATAAAATTAAATAATGTGTAATTCATAATAAATAATTTATACATTTCAGAATAAAATCCCTATATTTTGTCCAGCTCTGACAGATGGATCAATAGGTGATATGATTTATTTTCATAGTTATAAAAATCCTGGTTTGATTGTTGATATTGCACAAGGTATTTAAATATGATTTTTTTAATTTCTAATCATCTATACCATTATTTCCTAAATATTTAGGAAATAATGGTATAGATTATACATTATCTAATATAGAAACATTTTTTTGTCTATCTTATATTTATTATCATCAAATTAATTTGTCAAAATTATAATCATTAAATATTTTAGTATATACAAGTGACTGTAATAAGCAAATTCTAGTAAATAATTTGGTTATTGTTTAATTAATTTAATCTGTTGTGTTTTGTTTGACACAAGTAATGCTTGACTTATGACCACCTCAACATATGATCATTCATACTTATGATGGTGATGTAATCATTAAATTCTGTGATTGACCAATGCAATTCTGTGGGTTTGAGCCCCTGACACAATGGTTGAATATGTGGAAACTATATTTTTTTTTGTATGTGGTTCTTGTAGTTTTATGTTCTTTATTCTTATAAAAATAATGTATAGTGTCTTAGTAAATATCAATAGTGAGAAATCATAAATTTTGGACATTTATGACTTAGATTCTTACTTAAGACATAATGAAAAGCATAAAAACAAATCAAAATATGTGCATTAAATTGGGCTGATCTGTTTTTAAAATTTAAAAATTGTTTAGTTAGTCAGTCAATCGTTAATGGTATTCCCAATATTCTGACATTAGTGCCATGTAATTATGTGTTTTAGATAAGATTCTTGTAAACCCCAACTATGTCAAGTTATGTGGACCTGTTAAGAGTTAATATTTATTTTGAAATATTTTATTATCCATTATTAGTGCTACATTGATGCCACACATGTTCAAAGTTCTAACAGTACATTAAAGCATAATAATTAATTATTTTTAATAACATTTATGATGAAATTCACATAACTAAGAACTGCTTACATATATTAAATATAAAGTTCAATTATCCTTAAAGCACAATCAGCAGTTGAAAGAAATCACACTTTTAATATAATTCTCAGTAAAAATGTTTTCAGTATACATTATACCATCATCAGTTACAACGTAAAAGAGATTGGAACACATCTAAATTACGAGATTCTAGAACAATAGAATATATTTTTTTAAAATTAATTAAGCTGAAAAATAAATAAAATTAAAATACATAAAAATAAAATAAATTCACTTCACGGGAAGTGCCCGACTAGATATAATTCAATAGACGTCAATAATATTAAATACCTGTTATGGATTTGTAAATTTGTTCACCTAGCATACGAATTATATCTAGTCGGGCATCCCCGTGAAGTGAATTTATTTTATTTTTTTGTATTTTAATTTTATTTATTTTTCAGCTTAATTAATTTTTAAAATATATATTCTATTGTTCTAGAATCTCGCGTTCCAATCTCTTTTACATTGTAACTGATGATGGTATAATGTATACTGAAAACGTTTTTACTGAGAATTATATTAAAAGAGTGATTTCTTTTAACTGCTGATTGTGCTTTAAGGATAATTGAACTTTGCATTTATGATGATATTTTGAAATAGAATTTGATAGTTTGCATGTGATCTAATGACTGTTTTATATCTGTTAGCATTTTTCTTTCTCACTTTATTTGTTTCATGTGTTAAAATCAAAACACAGATTAATATCCTAACATTTAAATTTCCATAATGTTTTGTAAAGTATTTAGGATTGGCATTTATTAACTTTATTTGAGAATAATGTCTATCAGATTGTATACATATATTTGTAAATTAAATAGGCTATATCAACAATCATAAAATGTTACAATATTCTCAAAATTTATATAATTTTATTATAATTTATCAATGTTAGAATAGAATATTTGCATTCACTACTTTGGAGGATCCATACCTCCAGATTTTTCAGGAAGGGTCTAGACCTAACCTGTTGATCCACCCAGGATGTGAATAAGTCATGGTGGGCACTGAAATGTCTTGCTGCTTAACAAGCATTGATTGAAAAGTGGTGCAAGAGATATGTTGGCAATGTTATTTATTAATCTCTGATTAGAAAGCAACATAAAAACTGGAAAGAAAATCTGAAAATGTCTCCAGAAGTTGATACCTGCATGGTTTAGCAATTTCATAAAGTATTCTTTGCAAGAAAACATTGACATCACTAATTTAGTATAAGCATTAATCAAAAAGAATAGTAAAGTATTTCATATTTCATCAAAAAACAAAGAAAACATAGCATAAAAGAATTTGAATTTAATGAAAATGTCAACATAAACAAAACCGATATACTGCCTTTTTTCCTTTTATAATACAGTTTCATTATTATATTATTATTAATATTAATTAAATTTTAATTATTTCTCACTGCCAAGTGTGCTTGATTTGAAACTGTATTATGAAAATGTCATTTTATAATGTTCATAGAAAACTAAATATCATTATTTGTCTATAGGATAACCATGTTATAAAATGTTAGTTTACAACAAAGCATCCAGATTTAATTCTAGCCCAAAAATCAGATTTTTTTTTCTGATTGGATTCAGCTCTGAACCTATGAATCTCATCATTTATTTTATGATCAATCCCTTAATAAGATCGGTTGTATTAGCTGAATGAATATTCTTTCAATTTCAATCATTAGGATCTGGAACTGAATTTGTTTTTCAAGTTAAATATTTTCAGCCAAATTAACCTCTAGTGTAATAATTCCAAATTAAACTTTTTGATGTTAATGATTAATTTTTAAATCAAGGCTATGGTGTGTCCATCTATTGAGTTAATAATTAATTTTTAAATTTGAACTAAGATGGTACCACCTAGTAATTAATAATTAGACTATAATTTTTGAATTAATTTTCCCGATATAAATTTTGCCACTACACTGGAATCGAACTAGGATCTTTGGGATAATACCTTAATGCCTTACCAGTTAGACTATGGCAGCATCTGGCAGAATTCCATTTCAGAAAGCTTATGAATTACTATAGAAACATATCAGACAAAGCCAATACTAATACTCCCAGGCAGGCTATCTACATAGCTACAAGCCCTCATGGCAAACCTGGGCAGACAGACTTGGCTCAAATCAGATAATTTGTTTTTCATTTGAAATATACAAATGCAAGTTCAGAGTGATGTAAAACAGGACAGGTAGTGATATTGATATCAGTTTAATTCCTCCACATCAAAAGGCATGCTGTAATCCAATTTTAAAACATTTGCAGATTATAAATTTCTCATAAAAGTAAAGTTCACAAATCAAACTTTTGGTACAAATTATATTTGCTTGTAAAATGGGATCTCTTATATTGGAGTTTTGTAAACCAGACTTGACCTATATTTATTTTTATGTAATTTTCATTTGAAGATTTAGAAAGGAACTTATGGAAAAATTTGCATAATTTTCTTTTCTTTGTTTTAAGAATTTTTATTTAGTCTCTATACATTATCAGAGAAATTTTAACAGAAAATTTTTCAGTATTTTAAATCTCTGCAGAAGTATTATTCAAATAACAAATTTAAAGCTAGAAAATCAAAATGCCCCAAGAAAATTTCATCACAATACATGGAATAGAAATGTATATCAGTGTCATGTGTCAGTAATTTGTCATTATATTGTATTTTTTGTGGATAATGATATATTATTATTCATTTATCAATCAAAAATAGCATTACACATTATGTGAAGAATAAAAATTTTATGTTGTATATAAATAAACTGCAGGTTATAAATATATTGTGGTATTTTCTTCATACAGTAATTTGTTTAAAACAAAAATAAAATCAATTTTATAAATATCAATCAAATTTTAAAATTGCATTTTATAATAGTGATATATGTGGTATATATATATGGAAAATTAAAATGATTCAACAGAAAAATGCATAATTTTGTTGGAATGATAAACAGTATTTAACTTCTAATAAACAATAGCATCATATAAATTAACTTTAAATAAACAAGTTATTCAAGATTGGTGAATTGTTCATGTGACCCTTTCCATTATTTGATCATATTTCAAATTTATTGAAAATGATTGATATCAGGTATTATAACTGAGAGAAGATATTTCATTTATTTTGGAGTGATTTCTTAAGATCAGGTGTTCTTAACCTTTTGATGACTCCAGACCCCCTATGGATTGTCCAGTGGACCCATATCCCCTTCACTTGACTGTCAAAATAATCACCACCATTCCTTATATTAGTTGCCAGTATGATTTCCAAATATGTCAACAGCTTGAATTTACTGTACTTTAGAGATTGAGTCCCATATCCCAGCATTTCGTTCCCAAGAGATATGGATACCTCCTGTTAAGAACCTCTGTCTTAGATAAATATCATCCAATCTGAATGAATTATATACACAATTCCAGCATTTCGTTCCCAAGAGATATGGATACCCCCTGTTAAGAACCTCTGTCTTAGATAAATATCATCCAATCTGAATGAATTATATACACAATATTAAATCCTCTAAGTAATCAATTGTATTGAAAATGATTGATATTTGATCATATGAGCAAAGACATTTGTTTGTTAAGATGATGTATTATACGAAAATAATAACAGCACTAAGACAGGAGATAATTTCATAACTTAAAAATCAAAAAACGACAATTATAAGTAGTACTGCTTTCGATTTCTGATTCGGAAATTGAAAGCGCTACTACTAATAATTGTCGTTTTTTTATTTTTAAGTTATGAAATTATCTCCTGCCTTAGTGCTGTTATTATTTTTGTGCGATTTGTTTAGGCAGTGCAATATCTTGCAGTTTTATATGATGTATTATATAAATATTATTAAATTTAAATGAAATTTGCATGTACAGTATTTTTGGGATCTGCTAGAACTGGTGATAAAATTTTTTTAGGATACATGCTAAAATTGGCTAAATTTTTGTAAAAACCACCCTCACATGCTGATCCAATGATAATTTAATTAAAAACAATTAAAAAGTTTTCCAGCATGCCATAGTTTTTTATCCTGCACTAGAAAATCCTAATAATGCATGCAAATTTTATTTAAATTGGATAATATTGACAAACAAACATTCTGCCTGATATGATCAAATATTGATCATTTTCAATATGATTGATACCCTACAAGATTCCATTATTGGTATAGATTTCATTCAGATTTGTTGATAATCATGCAAGATTTTTAACCGATAACATTGATCCAATATTAATCATTTTTAATAACCTTGTTCCTATAGTGTAACATAACAGATATGAGTTTTATCAGAATTGGATAATAAATATGCTATTATATTGATGGATAAACAGAAAGACAAACTTAATTCATTTATTCTTTTATTCCATTTAGAAATGGAGTGTCCAAAAATAAAAATAATAAAATATCTATTTTTATTATTGATTTTTTTTCTTTTACTGGTGCTAATAAGATATTTTTATAAATACACAAAATGATATTACATAATTTACATTTACTAATTTGTTAGAAACTCAGTATTGCAAATAAAAAGTTATTTCCTTTTTCAATTAATAATAGAAATTTGAATATATGTATGTAAACAACTGATTTATTTTTTAATATTAGATATACATTGTCCATAATTTGGATTTTTTGTGGGGTAGTTTGGAAAATTAATTTCTCAGCTACCTTTATTAATCAGGAGTTTATTGTAAATATTTCTGGAACTATTTGTTTCATAATTTTGATAAAAATTAGATGCATTAGCTAATAATTGATGATAATTGTCAATTGTTATCTTCACAAAATAATTGCAAAGCATGATACAAGAAATTATTGATTCTTTGTTAATATAATAATAATACAATATAATTTTTTTGTCAAAAATTAGAATTTTTAAGTTAGCTTTGATTTTAGTTGGAATCGATTAGTAATTTTTGTCGTTGATTTGTTCAGCAAAATGTACAGATAATCTTAAAGTTATGTAGTTCAGTTCAAATTATCCTGAGATTATAAATTGAATTGCTCAAAACTATTCTAAATTTATGTATTTCCCATTACCAACTTTATTAAGACATTATACATTATTGTAATAGGTTCAATCAAAGGTCCCCGGTTCGATCCCGGGCCGAGGCAGATTTTTTCTTCAGATAATTTAGTTAAAATTCTAGTTTCAATTATTAAGGCCGAGGCAGATTTTTTTCTTCAGATAAATTAGTTAAAAATTCTGGTTCAATTATTAATTTTTCGGATAAATTAGTTAAAAATCCTAGTTCAATTATTAATTAATAGATATGCCACTCATTGATTTAATAAAATATTAATTATTCTAATTATGAGATGAGATAAATTAATTAAAAATTCTAGTTCAATTATTAATTATTAGATGGCGCCACTCGATTGATTTAAATAAATTAATTACTATTCTAATTACGAGATGGCGCTAAAATTAGTTCAAATTAATTCGAATCATTAAAAATCCATTAAAAATTCAAGGGATTAAATATGGCTGATTGTATAGGATTTGGTTATTGTAATAAACTAAACGAATACAAAAACTACTGCAACAGACACAAAAAGAAATATAATTTTGATATATTAGACCATATGCATTTGAATTGCATTGACAAATTAGAATTTACTAATAATATCACTGTCATAAGTACAAATAATTGTAAGTTGATGGCATTGTAAATTGAGGACTATCTGTATTCAATTTAAAGTATTTTAAATTTGTATTTTCAGTCGTTATGTTGCTTTCCTCATATTAATCATATTATTTGAATGACCATTATATATTTTTCTAAATTTAAATTCCATGAATTCATCCAATACTAAATCAAATTAGAACTAAAATTGAGTAATAGTAAATTTTTACTTTATCATATTACCTATGTTGAATAAATATTTTCATATAGTGGATCATTATTTATTGTCAACTCACTTAATGTCTTTTCACTATTATGTTTCCAGGAAAAACTAAATTAATAAAAAAAATTCAGATTTTAAAGTAGAAAAACAGAATAAAATCCTTTTTTTTTTAATTTTTTAAAAAAATAATAATAAATTAATAAAAAAAAAATAAATTTAAAATCTTTTTTTTTTTTTTTACATTTTTCTCTATTATAGAAAGAAAATGAAATGAAAATCTATAATTATAGAAAATAAGATGACCATATTTTATATGAGTATTAACTCAAGTATATTATATTGTCTATGAACAATATAAAACTATACAGCACACAGGACATTCAACCAGATTGACTAGGTGCAAACACTTTGGCTTTCCATTCAATGGAGCTGGAATTGATTTAAAAATCCACCTCTTGGAAAATTTGTGCTACGTCAATGGAATTTTTAGTTTCAGTTAATATTGCACTTTTCAGGAACCTAACACTGGTGCTATATAAGGACCTACTATATTATTATCTTTGTAAAATATATTCTTTTGTATAGAATATTGTAAGAAATTAAAAACCATTGTATGTAATTTATAGTACAGAAGTAGCTTGCATAATACAGGATTCATTATAGTGTGATTTAATTAGTGTGGAATAATTCATTATAATGCAATAGATTGTTTATTACGTTCATTTAATACAGGTATCTCTCAGTTTATAAAGTTTATTGGGAAATGACTTTCTGTTTTTTAAATCATAAATTCATTTCCCATTAAATATAATCATCTATCTATATTATAATTAGTCAAACGTGGCTGGCTGGAGTCCCTTTTTCGGACGAACCACTGTACCGATTTCTATAAATAGGGTATCGTTAGAAAGGTCTAATTTTCGGATGTCTGCAACAACAGATCTTTTTTTATTTGGCCATTTTTAGGGCCCTGGGGGCCGAATTTTTATTTTATGACAATAAATATCAATAGATGACGCTAAGTGTCAAAGAAAGGGGCAACAGATAACTTACCTGCATTACTATTATTGGATTTTTACAGATTTACTTAGCTAAAAGAATTATTACTGATTATGATACAGGATACTGTTCAGCTAACCTTTTCACACCTTATTTAACCTTTTCATTGGATGTTTTATTTTAAAGGAAATTTTATGTTGAATTTGCAGTTAAGCCTGTTCTACATCCATAATTACGATGGTGATATATTACATATCTCAAATGAAATTTGCTTATATTTTATCACACAAAGAAATTATAACCATTCATCATACTGTTAACTACCCCCTTCATGGGGGTGCAGCCCCACCCCACAGGGACCCCGGTGCCCATGGGGAGATGAAACTGGATGCAGCCTACTGGGGAGATGAAACCGGGCCCCCACCTGATGGGGGCCTCTGGATCCCTGATGGGTGCAGCCCCACCCCAGGGGGCCCACCGGGGGAGATGAAACCGGGTCCCACGGGTCTGGGGCCCCCGCGGACCCACCTGTGTAGTGGGGCCGTCGGGGGCACGGCGCCCATGGGGTGCAGCCTCCTCAGGCCCCTGTGCAATTACTACACATTTGAACTAATGCTTAATAAAATATATATGTGCAATTACTACACACTTGAACTAATGCTTAATAAAATATATAGTAATAAATTTGCAAGATGAGGTATTATAAGATTAGATCAACAGTATATTTCCGCTCATTTATATATGAGCGGGTAATTTCTAGTAAAAATAAATACAATAATCTGTTAATAAAATGGAGCGGGGAATTTCTAGTATTTTTAATTTTAATGAGTTTTAATATAATAATTTTAATTTTAATGTAAATATTTTTAAGTTTGGTTCTTGGATACCAGAAATTCACTGCCATTTATCTATTGATATTAAAGTGTTTCTAAAACATTAATATAATTATGTATACTATAATACAATACTTTATGATAGATATTATCATAAAGTATTGTATTATAGTATAGTGTTTGGTACTGTTTAGTCTATTACTTGCTATTTGACTTTGAATTTTGGAGCTGCTAAGTGCCAAGTAATCTTTGAATTTAAGTCAGATTATGTAATAAACTTCCAATCATTGTGGTTTTATTTATTAAAAAATTTCAAATTTTTATCAAATATTGTCTTAAATTTATGTAATTCCCAAAAATCTTCATTATAATAAATTATTGCCAAAACAATCCAATTGAAGTTAGTATTGATGTTTTTAATTCTATTTATTAAAAATTCATTAATTATAGATTTTATCATGGTAATTATTTTAACAAAATTAATAGACATAAAACAATTGACTTATTTAAATCATTACATTAGTTGATTAGCATCTTCCAATAGAATAACAAAATAGTCATTTTTCAAATTTATATATGGATAAAAAATATATTAGAGATTTACACATCTGAAATAAGGTATAATCATTGTTTTATAAAGTTAAATAGTTTTATATAGTTGCAAAGCCATTGAAAAATACAGTAACTACATTACAGATACTCATATTAATAATAAAATAATAGTAAAACTTTAAAATTTATATATAATTACAGATACTCATGACATACTCATATTATCAATATATGCCAAGCCTGGATCTAAAAATAAGCAGAAGTCAATTTTGTCTTAAAATCAATGATACCCACAGTAAATTTGATATCTGTTATTATCAGTGAAGAAAATAAGCAAGAAAAGGATTAACTTAAACAAATTACAATAGATAATTGTTTGATGATCAAATAGTTTCTTCACAAAAGCAAAAAAAGGCAATTATCTGACAAATAATGATGAGTGCAATAATGCCACATCTTGTTTTTGGGATTTAATTATTATAATTTTAATTATATATAAATTTTAAAGTTTTATTGTTATTTTATTATTTGCCTATAAAAAACACTATATTATTTTAATAATTACATAAATGCATATATCATAAAATTTATAATTTTTGCATTATTATATATAAAATTATCTAATATTCCACACTGTTAAAATATGTTCGTAAAATTTTATATTTATTACGAAAATATGTAGGTAAAATATGTAAATAAGTAGGCAAAAAAACAATAATTAGGTACCTATTTTAATGCTTTATTAAAATAGGTAATCCTAATGTAATTAGGTACCTATTTTAATGCTTTATTAAAATAGGTACCTAATTATTAGCTTTTTACAATCTCCTTTATCTTCGCCTTCAACATTGGGTGCTGATATTCATTCCTCGTCCGCTAATTATAGAAAACCATTGATCTAATGCTTCTTTGACCTCTGGATCCTTTCCATCACGCTTTCTTTTGGATGTTCCTGGAATTTTTTTTTGTAATGCCCATTCCTCATGCAATTGATTTTCTTGTTGTAGGAGATGTGCTATGGTAGATTTTGGTACACTAGTTATATCAGTGAGTCTATATTGGCTTGTATTAAATGGCTGGTTTTTAATTTTATCTAGCAAAGCAATTTTACTTGAAAGTGTAAAATCATTTTTCTTGCTATCTTGGCAGATTTAAAAATTTTTCATATAAAATCGATACTGTAAATGAATATCACTAGGTACAGTATATACAGGGTCGTGCAGATAAATCCGGATTAATCGCGATGTAATTAAAAATGACAAAATTGCAAGAAAAAATAAATTTATTATAAAGAAAACTAGATAAAAACATATTTACATTATTTACAATTGCAGTTACTCTATGTAGCCGCCATCTGATGCTACAACTTTTTCCAGGCGGGTCCGGAAACTCTGACACGCACGCTTCACTCCTCTCGGTCTAACGAGGTCATGACCTCAACAATGGAAGCTTTCAGGGAGTCTTTGCTGTTGCGGTGGTTTTCGTTGACCTTTGATTCGACAACGCCCCTACACGTAATAGTCGAGGGGATTGCAGTCGGGGCTTGAGGGAGGCCACAACTCGGGCGACCAATGGTATGGGCGACTGAGGCGACAAATCGCCACTCGATCCAAATCGGCGACAAATCGTCACTCGATGAAATCGGCAACAAATTCGTCACTCCTCTTAGTCTGACCGCTTTCGATGTTTGACCCGGTCAGGAATAACTTCCTCTGTCTCAGACTCCCTGAACTTCTTCGCTGGGTCATAAACCTGCGTCTTTTTGTAACCGAACTACTCGATTATTTCTCGCGGCGACTTTCCAGCGCGAAGAGAATCGAGTATAGCCACTTTCCGATCGTGCTCTGCACGTGCTGATGACTTGGCGGCCATTTTGTGAATGCCTACTCTCTACCAAGGTCACTACCGTGTCACGTGCAAGTATAGCCAAATTCCCGCCAAAACAGAAATAGCAAAAATTCGTGCGTTAAATTTGTCCGGATTTACCTGCACGACCCTGTAGTAATGGTAGACTCTTAAGCAGATGCATACTTGCCAGACATATGACAATAAATAACTGATTTGCATCAGTCTAATGTTGCTAAATAATAGTGTACATAGTATTGTTGACATACTTTTGAAAAATCCCTAAAATATGTCAAAAATTTCTAAATTCTTTTTCTGCTAACTGTCCCAATTAAGCAAAAAGTTGTCCCGATTAAACGTTTAAATTACGTATTAGTTTATTAGTTTGGTTTTCTTCCTCTGAAATTTGGCCCAATTGAACAACTGTCCCAATTAACTGTTGGTCCAGTTAAGCAGAATCGACTGTATTTGTTTTTGATTTTTGCTATGAAATTAATTTTACTGAAAATATAAATAAAATATTATATAAAACAAAATAATTTTATTAAATTTTTTTATAGATATAAGAAAAATTAATTCAATTTCAGTCAAAGCTGTAAATACTGGAATGATTATTATTGGTGGAGGAGTTGTCAAGCATCATATCTGTAATAGTAACCTAATGGTATGATATATATAATTAAAAATATTCTTTCTAAATAATTTCTAGGTTTCACCATATATTTTATATCTTAAGATTGTGTCTTTTATATACTGTACTTATTTGCCTATATTTACCCTTTTATTAAAATAATAACTAGATCTTAAATTAAAATAAAACAAAATTTAAACTAGCTTACAGGACTTGTAAACTATACAGGGTGTTCCTAAAGTCCACCGACAAACTTTCAGGGCAGGTTTTACTTATGAAAATAAATAAAAAATGTCTTATGAATATAGTATCGGAAATGCATATTTTTCGAGATTAAACTGGTTTTTCACCCGAAAGGCATAGAACGTATTAATCCACGCGAAATATGTATTGACGTCCTTTATAACATTTGAAAATATCTCCTAAAACAATTCAATTAACTTTTTATTAATTGCAAACAAAATGACCTTATTTTTTTACATATTTTAGGTAAAACTGAACAATAACAACAAAGCTGCAGGAGGGCATCACAGTATATATTCGAAATGCCCTCCGTCAGACTTGATACTTGCTTGTAAACGTTTTGAAAATGAGAGTCTAACTCTTTGACAAATCCCGGGCATGTTCTTGATATCTGTAAACCCATTCGTAATTCTTTCTCTTTCATCAGGCATAGACACTTTGGAATGGTACACTAGGCCTTTGAGATGTCCCCAAAGGTAAAAGTCCAATGGATTTAAATCCAGGGATCTCGCAGCCCATGTGACAGGACCACCTCTGCCAATCTATTGATTATGGAAACTGTCATTGGAACTGTCAATTTCGTCCTCTGGTCTTACGTGCGGGTTGGCTGGTCTCACACTATTTGATGACAGATAGATTGTAAATCGCGCAAAATTTACATTCTAGGTAAAACATCATGTCTCTAAAGATAACTTTTCAGAATAAATTATCTTTTAAAAAAACATTAATTGTCTTGAGAAGTATTTTAATAATACGATTTCAGTTACTTATGATTATTCAATACAGCTGAGTATTACTAAAATAGTTCCATTTTAGAAAAGCTATAATCCATTAAATATGCATTTCCGACACTGGTATTCATAGGACATTTTTGTTTTTAATTTTCATGAGTAGAACTTGCCCTGGAAGTTTGTCAGTGGATTTTAGGAACACCCTGTATTTAGGGTTATATTAAAATTATATATTTATTATGATTTTATATTTATTATTATATATTTATTATGATTTTTAATTGAACTATGCTCCTCCATTAACTATAAGTATCAAATATCAGCACAAAGAGCAGAGAAAGAAAAGAAAAATAAAGTAAAACTTTCCTTATCTAAAAATAATTTTATTGAAATGCCTTCAGCCCTCTGGGTTGTCTTCAGCAATTTATACACAGCAATATAAACTCTAGAATATAGTTTGAATTTTGTTTTTTGAATTGTATTTTTAAACAGTTTCTATGGCAACAATTATATAATAAATATTAAAACATAAATCATTTAGACTAAATTACACATATAGAATAAAATAAAATTTATTGAAAATAATTTACAGGAAATAATTTGATTTATGTAAATTATTAAAGCATTATAGTTGTTAGGCCTAAATCAATTTTATTGTTGGTGTTTTAATGCTTCGTTGCACCAGGCCCATGCCCTGTTTATTAGATTTGGCTCAATTTATAACAGTATTTTTTGTTATTTTATTCTTATAAATCACTGTACAGAAACAGTATTGGTTTTGTTAATAAATATATAGATGAATAAAAACATATGTAGTTTATCAGAATAGGTGATTAACTGAATATAAACAATTAAAATATAACATTTAAGATAGCCTAAAAAATGCAATATCACTTATTTAGCTGTAAATGTGTGAAGGTTTAATTCTGACTTATCCTATTATTATTTTTATTAGCTCTTCTTTATTTTTTATTATTATTTGGAATATTACACTCTAATTTAAGGATTAACTTATATTTCATATCCTCTGTCTCAAGTTTGAAAGTATGAGTTACGGAATGGAAATTCCGTCTTCCCAATGAACTCACTTTCATATAGCATCATTCTAAATTAATATTACTGATCTGATTTGAAAAGTAGAGAATGATCTCTTATTGATGATTTATAATTGGTAAATAAGTATTGTCAATTTAAAGGAGATGATATGAATTGTTTTGTTTTATCTGTAAACTAGAAATTGAAGTTTTGCATGACTGTATGTAAATGAGATAAATGTGGGACTTGTAAAAATCATTATTATAAAAAGTCTTATTTGTCTCTAGGCCAGCAAAGTATAGTTTGGCTTTTGAATGAATTAATGACTCTCCCTTTCTCTTTTGTAATATTGACAACTAATTGCTTTTCTGTTTCAGCATATTTGGAAATATTAGACTATGTTATTAAGTTATTTATTATTTTGAATTAATAAACTTATTGTTATTTTTGGTTCTTTGGATTGATGTTTAAACAAATTTTATCAGTAATTTGAATTTTTTGCTTTATTGTTGTTTAAATAAAACTTTTGTTAACAGTTTTTGTAAGTGATTGGATTTAATAAATTATCTTTTATTTAACTTTACTTGTTTTGAATTTATTTAATTTCTTAGTTATTAATGAACTAGTGTATTTTTGCTATTAGTTCTAATACTTGTTTGCTATTTTAACAACCATGAAGCACTAGTTGTAATTTTGTCATGTTCATGTTAGATTTAGTTTTGCTATTAATTTATTTTTTGGAAGTTATTTTCCAGAAATATAAAAGATCTGTCCAGGCTCGATTCTGAAATCTTGCAGAGTCATAAAACCATTAGATATCTTAAGATTTATTATAGTATTGAATATTATAAATTTGCAAATGGACAAAGAATTAAATAACAAGGAGATATGAAATAATACAGACTGTACAAGTACTGTGACTATTTATGCCTCTTCATAATTGATGATAATTAGTAGTAAAATCAATCCAAGTCCTACCACAGGCTGCCCATATCAGTAATTGGCCAGCAGAATTAGAGTTGAAATATTTATGAGCTGGATCTTGATCTCTCAAATAAATTTTCAAAGGATTAGGATATAGATTCAGTAATAAGTAGTAAGTTTTCTCAGTAGAAAGCTGAAATGTTTCCATTTGACCACTCTAGTAATATAATCGGGTTTATCTTTCATTTTAGCTTTGCAAATAAACTAATGATTAGTTAGTTTAGATTTAGACTAGCATACTATACAAACTAAAGAGATTAATATTTGAATACACTTTTTGCAATAATTTTTAAATGTTTTTCTGATTCTGTGCAAATTATTATGTATTAACAGATTGTAAAAATAATTGAAAATTTAGCTGCATGATTTTTCTAAATGTACTGTATTATAAAATTTATATCATCTATTGCTATAGTTTGTTATACCAAGTTATGTAGTTTTTACACTTTAACTTTTGATGTCATTGACTTATGACCACTTACAATAGTGATATAATTGGCAAATGCTCTGATAGGTCAATTCAGTTCACATGCCTATGAATCCATGCATAGTAGTCTGATATTCTGGAAACATCCTTTTTCTGTCTGGTTTTTATAGTTTTATATTTGCGAAGTTTACTATGATAATATATAGTGTAGTGATAAATATTGGTAATGGGCAGTCCATAAATTTAGAGTACTTCCAACTGTTTTGACCTAATAGATCTTCCTTCTAAGTTGAGAACTGCTTGTATTTATATTAAATTTATGTAAATGTTCAATTGTCTTATAAAATTTTAAATCATAATTATATTTAAATAAAATAGTAAAATCTTTTCTTTTCAGAGAAATGGAGCTGATTTTTCTGTTTATATAAATACTGCTAATGAATTTGATGGGAGTGATTCTGGAGCTAGACCAGATGAAGCTGTTTCATGGGGAAAAATTAAAAAAGAAGCAACTCCTGTAAAAGTAAAAATATCTATATATTTTAAAATATTGTTCATGCTATGTTTGAAATCAACTGTGATATTTGAATTTTATTGTATTTCATTAATAAAGTCTACCAGGTGTCTATTCATCTTTTCTGATCAAGACAAAAAATTTATTTTTGTCATTTCTAGCATATGTTATATTATCATCATTAATAGGGTTATTTGAATTAGCAGTTTTTTTTGCCAGGAGATCTGCTTTTTCATTTCCTTTAATGCCAGATTGGCTGGTACCAAAAAAATGTGTTTTTTTTTATTTTCAAGATTATTTAATTCAGTTCGTATTTCATTTACTAAATAGGAAGTATTGTTGGGTTGTTTATGGCTTGTAAAGCAGTTTTACTATCACTTAGGATATTGTATTTTCCTTTGCTATCCTTTCCTATGCTTAAATAATTGATCAAATATGAGTTCCTGTGCAATGTCTATTTCATATAACTTCTAAGAAAATAAACTTTAACAGCAGTTTTTATTATTGTCAAAGCTGATGTAATAGAGACCATCTCAAACTGTTTAATTGAGAAGTTAATTTTTTGAATTAATCAAATCTTTCTGTATAGAGCTTTTTTATTTGGTAGAACTGTTAAAATATGAAAATATGATTCCATATCTTTTTTTAAATATTTATCATAAGCTATCATACAGTGCAGAACTTAAGTACAAAATAGTATATCCTGTTTTTGCAGTAAATAATGCATGCCAAAATGGATTCAATATATAGATAAGTATTATTGATTACAAGATAATTAAATTGAAGTTTTATTTCAATATAAATATTAAGTTGTGGTTTCAATCCCAGAATTATGCAATTTCTGATCCCAGGGTTTCAGAATCTTGGGATTATTTTGCAGCATTTATTACAACAGTGAAAAAATTATTGTAATAAATGTTATAAAACATTTATTACAACAATTTTAACAATACATTCATCCCTCAATTTACATATATTTTATAGATATGTCCCTGGAAAAATCGTGCAAACCGAAACTGTTTAAAACGAGATGCAGAATACAGCCCTCAATTTACACGGAAGATATGTCCCTGGAAAAATCGTGCAAACCGAAACTGTTTAAAACGAGATGCAGAATACATACAAAATAGAAGGATATGTTCAATTAAACTGTAAACCGTGTAAATCTATCTATAAAAGATAATGAAGAGTCGAGGATATGTTTTTTATAACCGTGTCGAAAATAAAGAAAAGTCGAAGATATGTTCTTTATAATTGTAAAATGAGATTAAACTGTAAACCATGTAAATCGATCTAAAGAAGATAATGAAAAGGTATGTTCTTTATAACCGTATAAAATGAGATAAGGGAAAGAAAAAAAGGGGATTTTAGAAACAATTTAATGCTTATACTTTTTCAGTTTATTTTTGAAAATGAAAACAATAAGCATTAATTAATACTGAATATGGTACAAAAAAACAAATTAACAATATTGCGCTACTGGTAGCTGAATTGGGTACTTAAAGGCCGATTCCCACTAGTGCGGAACCACAACGGAAAATCCGCTGATGACGAAAGCAGTGCGGTTTTGACGTCATAATCGCTCGGCAAAACCGCACCGCACTGGAATGAATTCTTTTCAACTCTTCCGCAACGGCAAAAACCGTCATCTATAATCTGACCAATAAACTTTAACCTATTTTATGACGTATATTAAATAAATACTAGTACAATTTTATAGCTTATTAATAAGCAAATAATTATCATAATATATAGTACATCATTTTTATTACCTATAATAACTTTCTCTATCTTTCAATCTCATTTCATGAATCAAGTTGGAAAAGTAACCTTGCTGTTTTCTTTTTTTATATATATCTTTGACCCAAACAGATCTTTTTGTTGAATTTTCATCGTTTTTAAATCCATAAATTTTAGCGTCATCATTAGATAAACAGTAACTCCTTTACACATGTCAATGTCCATGTTTTGTTTATTCCAAAGACTTTTGGGAGAAACTGAAATCGCAAAGAATTATGGGAAAACGCTTTCGTAAAAGTGGGAATCAACGGCGAATTTCGCTTGCGGCAGCCGGTGATGGTTTCTATCTGCATTTTCTACTGCAGCGGCTAGTGGGAACCGGCCTTAACTCAGTAGAAAGGAATATTTGTTACAGAATTTCTAGAAATAAGATGATTCTTAATTCGACAGTTATCGTACGATCTAGAATGTAGGAAAATTATATAAATAGGTGAGCTGCAAGCCTGAGTTGAGTTTAGTCGAACTGCGAGACTTGGACAGTAAAACTTAATAGTGAGTGATAAATTGTGAAAGCGAAAGTGGACTAAGAAGAATGTGAGTTATTCGAGTGATAAATTGTGAAAGCAAAAGTGGACTAAGAAGAACTGAGTTATTCTGTTTAAAGACATACAGATAAGTGTTGTATGAGATAATTATCGGATTTTGTATTGAATTTAGTAACTAGTGTTGTATGAGATAATTATCGGATTTTGTATTGAATTTAGTTATGAAAGTGGACTAAGAAGAACTGTGAGTTATTCTGAATTAAAGACAGATTAGTATTATATGAGATAATTTTCGGATTTTGTATTGAATTTAGTTATAGTGAAACAGAAAGTGGAGTAAGAAGAACTGTGAGTTATTCTGAATTAAAGACATAGATTAGTGTTGGAAGAACTGTCAGTTATTCTGAATTAAAGACATAGATTAGTATTGTATGAGATAATTATCGAAAGTTCTTCTGAATTAAAGACATAAATTAGTGTTGTATGAGATAATTATCGGATTTCTGAATTAAGACATAGATTAGTGTTGTATGAGATAATTATCGGATTGTGAATTTAGTTATAGTGAAACAACATTATTTTGTTTTGTGTGAATAAATTGGACTATCGATTTAGTTATAGTGAAGCAAGATTGTTTTGCATTGTGTGAATAAATTGGACTATACGAAATGTAGCTTATATGAAACAAGATTATTTTGTTTTGTGTGAATAAATTGGACTATATGATTAGTGTTGTATGAGATAATTATCGGATTTTGTATTGAATTTAGTTCAGTAAAACAAGATTATTTTGTTTTGTATGTAAATAAATTGGAATATACAAAATATAGCTGTATTCAGTCTTTATTAATCTCTATGAACTCATAAACCCACAAAACATGACAATATGATATTCTTTTAATTTATAAATGGCATAATGCAAAACAACAAACCCTTTTCCCAAAAAAATTTTTTTTGTTTTCATTTAAAAACTGTGTAAAAGCAAAACTGTGTAAATTGAGTACCGTGTAATCGAGAAATAGGTGTATAATATATATATAAAGTGATTGTGTTTTCCCAAATTTTTTGCTTTCTCAAGAATTGAGAATTCCTAAAATAGTAATTAATTTATTTCTTGAGATTCGAGATTCCCTGACGGAAATTCTCAAGAATTTTTTAGAATCTCAAAAATTCTTGAGATTATAAAAAATGTTTAGTTACCTAGTAAATACCTGTTTTTAATAAGGATAAAAACAAAATGAGGCAGAAAAAAATCATGCAAAATGAAAACAAATAATATTGGGTTGTTTTATAGTTTGTTTTTTATTTAATATTTTAGTTATATTGAAAAAATAGATCAATATTTATTATTATTAATATTATATAGATCATTTCAATAATAATTAAAAAATAATTGTATTTGTTTTGCAATTATTTTGACAGTTTTATTAAAATAGCTTTTCAATACATACAAACAATCTATTTATCTTCTAAATAGGGTCTTGTGTTTGGATATAAAAATTCCAGAAATTGAATTTTTATGCCCAATCTTATGTAGAGGTATATGAACTTTTTAGCTCATACGACTGCTTATTTTTTACATGTCACTATATTTGATTATCTAGATCAAAAGATACGCCTCTTAGGAAAAGTTTAGGACTCTTCAATTTTTGTTATGTAATTTTCTGAGAGAGCTCTATAGTCACTGACTATTGAGTGAAGATGGAAGTTTTGGGAATGATTAAGGGCTAGATATTCTCATATATCTCTGATATACTATATAATATCACACTACACTATATCCCCTATTTATCATAGATGCCATTGTTACTCTGGCAAACTGCTGAATGGGGTAAAATCAGATATTTGTTTTGACTTTATGTAATCATCATCACAAATCTGCCTATGGCATAACAAGGCAGATCTACAATAATAGAAATCTTTAAAATTGTAGTAAAATGAATGATTTTTATACAATTTATTGATTATGTATTATTTTAGGTTTATATGTCTGTTTTAAATATTATTTTGTAATTGGTTTCAGATAATTTTCTTTTTGAAATGTAGTTAGTAGAATGTATCGCTATGAAATTTTTAGGATACAAATTCGCAGAATTTATTTAATTCTCGAGATATATAAGGATTTTTCTTGAGAATCAGGAATGAAATTTTCTTGTAAATCTTGAGACAGGAATCTCAAGCACAATCATTATATACATATATATATAAAATACAGTCGAACATCTCTCTAAATGGATCCTGGATAAGTGAATAATATCAGTTAAGTAAATCAGGATTTTTAACTCAGAATTTATTTAATTCTCGAGATATATAAGGATTTTTCTTGAGAAACAGGAATGAAATTTTCTTGTAAATCTTGAGACAGAAATCTCAAGCACAATTATTATATACAGTCGAACCTCTCTCTAAATGGATCCTGGATAAGTGAATAATATCAGTTAAGTAAATCAGGATTTTTAACATTAAATAATGTTTGTGCCAGAGATATGTACAGTTTCAGATAATAATAGAAGTGGACTTACTGGTGCTGCATTAGGTGAAGAACTTATTCCTAGTGACCTGGAGTGGGATTTTGAAAGCTACACTCAGCCCTCGATTTATATGGTAGATACGTTCCTGGATAATCGTGCAAACTGAAACCATGTAAAACGAGATGCAGAATTAGATAGATTTGTTTATCGCCAAATCGTATGCAAAGTAATATGATTTTATCATTATCGATTTTAAGAAACATAAAAAGATACTGATTCTTTTCTTTATACCGATAACTTTCTGATACTGATATCTTTTTTCTTCACAAAATTTGATGGCATCAAGATTTTCAATATTTGTATAAGTTCCTAGAAGCCGAAATCTCTAGAAATATGGAATGTCTAACAATGATAAGAATATGTATGAATAAACTCCAGCTTATACACTGTAATGCCTATAAAGTTTTATAACTTTTCTCATATATTTCGCCATGTAATGTAAAATAAAAGTAGAAAAAAATTAATTATTATTTTTAAATACAGTATATAGTATTTATTTAATATATCTTCTATTTTAGAATATCGAAAGTTCAATAAATGAAAAATTTCGAAATTCTGAAAAGCAAATATAACTGGAAAACAGAAAATATTAATCATGTGAAAATGCATTTTCTATCTATAAAATATGCATGCTTATGAGAATATGTCGCATATTAATATAAAGAGGAATATATATATATATATATTTTTCCTCTTTATAAATGAACTTCATTTATTATCAAAACTTTTTTCTAAAGGAAATATGGTTATTATTATATAATAAAAAAACAATATTTCCTCCGGAAAAAGAATCATTTGCTGTATATCCTTATAAGGAAAAGATGAACAATCAATTTCATTCATTCTATGGCTTAATACTAAACCATAGTCGTAAATCATTTCCAATACTATTCTGCTATATATACCCAAACTTATAGAAACGGGAGAGAAAAATTTATTTTAACCCTTCTCTGGATATAATAAAACTGTGTGAGAAGCGAGAGTGGTTTTTCAAGTATAGAATGAAGTAAAAAGTAGTATTATTGATCGATTGGTAAAAACGGTCGAAGAACTTTTCCGAAAGTCTTCTTTCACCACAATAACCCAGTACATGTAATGCAACATTACTGTCGATAGGATGCAGTAATGGAAAGTACATTCCCACGAAACTAACACAAAGACAGAATAATATGCATATTCTTATTTCTATCTGAAGTCGAATTGCTAGGATTTTTGATCAATACGTAAGTTACACTCTAGATCTCCATGATTTTCAGCTTTAAAAGATTCATCAGAAATCTTCAGATTTAAAGATCCTAAAAGAGATTTGTTCAAGCATCATTTAAATATCTATCTCTTTCTAGAATAGTGTACAATATACATATTTATTATTTGACGTATTATACATAAATCATTGTTTAGAATTCTTCAAAGTTTTTTCAACAAATATTTTATTCATATTATAAATATACAGATGACCTTTATTACTGTCTTCTAAATTTATTAAATGTTTCAATGAAATATAATATTTTAAGAAACTTTTTGAAGATAAATATTCTAGATATTCGTGGTATTTAAAAACATCGAAACAAAGACATACTGTATTCACTCTTCTGAGAAAAAACTGTATACACTAGAATCGAATGAACGTACAAAATTCAATCCTACTTCAATGATGTTCTCGCAGTTTTGAATTGACGTCAAATTACTAAAGGTCTATTATTGAGTTTGAAAATGGTAACTTTTTAGAAATAATTAAACCTTGAAAAGATTGCTGTTCATGTTGGCTATAATCCAAAATTTAGTCAAAATTCTACAATATGGTACAGGTTTTGTGTGCGGATGTATCTGAACAGGATTCACGAAAATTTTACCAAGCATTTTATTTTGAATCATATTATCAGTGAAATATTGACTATTATCGAAAACATAATCTAGATTTTCGATCACATTTTATACATCATTTTTTAGTTCAATACTTTCTAAGAGTAAGAGAAAAATAAAATAATTTTTAAGTTAAATTGGAGAACCTATTGTCATTCAGTCATATTATAATTTTTCAGGTGTTAATCATATGTTAGCATTTCATTTATTGATTATAACAACATTATATGAATGAAAAATTCTTGAAATAATTGAATTCTAAAGGATTTCAGTGTTATTATTGCGGATTTTTGAAGTAACATTTAGACAATTAGCACCACTTTTTAACATAACGATATCAATTTCAAAAATACAATATCAATAATGCGGAAGATCTCAATTGGCTAAAATATTTCTCATATAATCATCATTACACTTTAATGCTCAAGAATGGCAAAGTATATAAGTAAAATTATTGATAAAATAATGATTCTTGATTAAAATGTGGAATATTCTTTAAACTTCATCATTTATCATCATCTAGTTATGAAAATGTCTTACGAAATTCAGCATATTTTTCTTTTTTAGTTTTTCATTAGTGAAGATGAAACAATGGAAATTTTGTATCTCGAGAACGTTTTAAATTTATTTTTCTTATTCGTTGCCAATTACTTTCAACTAAATTTTTATTTATTTAATTACTTTTAGTTTCATTCTGAAGTTTAAGAATATTATAATTGCACACTCAAGGTACTCTAGAGGTAGATTTTATTCTAGATTACTTTTATATTCACGCTGTGTTTTTACTTTCTTTGCATATCTATTATTTTTTTCTTTTCTTGATGACTGATTTTTGTGAATTTTATTCCATGTATATTCTAAACATAGATTTATATTTCTCTCTTTAAAAACTGATAAGAATCTCCAATTTTTCAATATTTCACACTAACCATTGCATCTTTTCAAATTCATTAACAGCAAATTTTATCATTTTAAAATTCCACATGTTCAATTTATTCTAAATTTTATTTCACAAAAATTTCAACTTATACTAAATTCTTGACTTTTTCAAATCCTTCTCAATTTTCGTGAACTGCAATACAATTGGAATAAATGCGATTCAACGCTTTCTGGAATAATTTCAAGCTTTCTTGCATTTTAAATTTTCTTCGATACATCTTTCAAATTTATTATTATTTTTTTATGGCGAATTTTAAAGTTTATATTAATATCCTTATATATTCATAAAATTAAATTAAAAAACTTAATCCGAAATTCGCCATTTTGTTCAAATCACAAAAAAAAACAATTAAAATTATTCAAACAGAATCTATATTTCTTTAAATTAAGAATTAATCCGAATTCGCACAACAAACAAATTCAACAAATCATAGTTTATAATTTCCCTCTAACTAATTCTAATTTCTAAATTCAACAACACAACAAATCCATTTAAACAACCGATTCTCAAATCAGAAACTTCTCTCCTTAATTCTAAATAAATGCCCAAAATTCCGACTTTGCTTTAATCATAATTACACAAAATTTAAACTTGATAAATTGTATTGTATAAGCTTATATAACGAAACGAAATATTTTTGTTTTGTTTCTTCTTTATTATTATTATTACTATTATAAAAATTCAAAATTACATTTTAGAAAATGCAAACATACAAAATTTCGGCTACTGTATTGTATTTGAAAGTTTCGTGACATTTAAAATATTCGTTAATTCTGCCACGAGATATGTCGCTTGCGAAATATATATTCAATTTTGTCACGTAATGTTGATAATATCCAAATAACACGAATATTTGAATAAATCGATAAAATTTTTTTTCCCTACCTAAACACACGTATTCTGTTTTGATAATCCGTTTTTACCAAAACATCATGAAAATAGATTTTTGGATTAAATCCGTTTTATGCCTTTCATTCAATGAATCTGCCGCGTTTTTATTTTATTTTATTTTATTTTAAAAAAAATCAATTTTAATAGTACATGGACAACTGCCAAAATTATTCAAGAAATTCTAACAAAATCTTACATAGTTAAACTTTATTCAATATAAATTTCGACTGAAGTTTTTAAAATAGAACTATGCTAATAAAATGTTCAAAGTCAAGATAAATTGTCTCTTCGTACCATTACTTATACGGTGAAATATGAGTTTATTATAAAATAGCATGATAAATTTCGCCAAGCATGAATTTCGAGAAAAATTAAACGTTTTAATTTTACGTTAGAGGAGATAGAATTGTCAAATATTTTGTTTAAAATAGCAGATATGGTTTATAAATTATTCCAGCGAAAGATTATTCAAACATAAAGAGATAACTGGCAATAAGTTTATTAACTAATCAGACATTCTGCTAATAATAATTCAATCGACAAATTAAACTAGAATGCGTATTAATTATAAATCGTAACTAGATTTAAATAATATAAAATTATTAACTGTTAATTTCGTTCTGAAATTATATTTGAACAGAGATGAAATATTTTACATTATAACGAGAGAAAAAAGAAGAATATAAGTTTTGCATTTAGATAATTAGATAAATTATCTTAAATCGAATCAAAGTTAAAAGTTTTCTCGGTAAAGAGAAAAATATGTTTTATCGACGATATAAGCTGATAATTATAAAAGAAAAAAAAAAAACTTATCTGGTTTTGTGTCATCCGAGTTATTTTACTTAGACCAAAAAAAAAATAATAATAATAAAAAAATATTTTCTGAAAAAGTTTTTGATCTGTTTCAGAAAGGGAAATTTCTTTTTTTTTTACTAACTGGATGATTAATCAATTACAAACATCGACTTTTTTCAAAATCGAAGAAAAAACAATTTAGGTTGAAAGCTTCACTTAATAACTGAGAATTGATTAACTTATAATAATTTTAAAATAATACCAAAAAAAAAAAAAAAAACTAAATTATCGATTTTCACGCATTGATTCAACTAAATCGATTTTTACTATCCAGATCGAAATATCGAGCTGACCTTTTTTCTTCTTTACAAAAATCACTTTGGGCATATTAATACAATCTATTTTTGAATTTAATGAACAATAATTCCAACATATTTTTGGTATCAGTTGATGTTTTAATATTTAGATTTTAAAGTATTATTATTTTTTATATTCTTTATTTATTTATTTTAAAAAATGAGCATAAACGTTGTTTTTTAATAATTGATAGTTTATTATTTTCATCAAAATAAAGTATTTAAAGAAAATTTATAATTTTTACTAAATATTTAGTCATGTTCTGTATTCTTCGAAAACACATCTTTCTGAATTTAAATATTTTTCAAATACATAAATTTTATCAAAAACAGAAAAGAATAGGAGGAGGTAAAGGAAGAGGAGGAGGGGAGGACGAAGAGAAGAAAATTTGCATAATCTTCACAACAACCATTCATGTAGAAAAATATTACAGAACACTGTCTGCATTGACAAGTTCTTTTTATTCACCATCTCGCTTCGTATTTACTATTCTAACAGAGTTTTTCCTTCGATTTACAAGATCGTAAAAGATAAAATAGGGAAAAAAAGTCTAAGATGAAGGGGTGGAAAAATATCATAATTCTAAAGAACTTATAGACAACAAAATCTTGTCGTTGAAAGGAATCTGTGGCATGTGATACCCATGTGGCAAACAAATGTGAAGAAAATAAATAGAAAAAAAAATATGTTGTCGATTTTCATGGTCTCCTATCAACTCAATTACTGTACATCGTGTTGTGCCAAACTTGTTTTGATATTGTACCAACTAAAAAAAGAAAGACAAATAAACAGAAAGGATGGGTTCATTTTATGTTATTTTTTAAGCAAAAACGCTTAAAAAGTTCATTCAGTTCTCATATTCATGGTAATAAAAACAAAAAAATTTATTCAATTCTTCATGGCAATACGAACCATTTCATTAAATTTGAACGAACTGGGTTACTTTAGACAATTGTAAGAACAGCTTCCTGAATTCTTCAGCAATTGCTAGCTGTCGATTCAAGAAACTTCCCAATATACTGAAAACACTTTCAACATTCGATGTTTGTTCACCTGACCCGTTTTTTAAAGAAAACTTCGAGATAAGCTTATGGTACAGATGGCGTAAAAAATTCTCGAAGGAAAATTTTTCAATTGTAGAATATTACAATCTGTTATTCTTCGTTTTCATACATTTTTTAACACCTAATTTTATCCTTCCTCCAATTTTAAAATATTTAATCGTTCGCAAGATTATTTTTCTTCTCTAGAATCGATATCTGAGTTAGCAATCACAACAACTACAAATCCATAAGGACCATTTCTCATTTAAGTGAAACAAGTAAAGAAAAGAAATAAAAATAAAAAGACATTCCCCATTTACTAAACTTTTTTTCTTAAATGAGTAATTTTAGAAAATTTGTTTTACTTATTCGAAGAAACGAATTTGTGGATAAAATCCGATATTAAAATAATAAAATAATACGAATTTCAAATTTTAAATAAAATTATTAAAATTATTTTTGATAAATCGTATCATTTAAAATAAATTTGATTTAAAAAAATTAATATCTCCGTTGAAAAGATTTAATGATGTAGAAAAATATAATAATGAAGGAATACTGAAACACATTAATACATAAATTTGGCAATTTATATATATCGTATAATGAAATTTTTTACTAATTTTTCAAAATAAATATAAGATGAATTGTAGCATTCCGTGAAAATTTAGTAAATTGCATCACGAGATAGCTCAATTAAATGCTGAAAGTAGACGAAAATTATTAGTTACGGACAATTTTGGCATTAATAAATCAACCGTTAACATAGACAGTAAACAAAAATAAATTATAAACCGTATAATTGTTAAAGTAATAAAAGTCAAAAAGTGAGCATGTTGAAGCTATTTTATATATTTTCATCTCATTATACTTTAATGTGGTTGAAAATGAAGTAATTAAGGTTAATCGATTAAATATACTTGTTGTGAAAAGGCAAATGTCTATACCCGTGCCACGGATTCAACAACACGATCCTAACCATCATTAGCTCAATAGGATGCTATTATATGAAGTACAGAATTCCCTGTGGGGTATAAAGTTAAGTAGATTCTCTAACTTCTGATTATCAGAGGAGTTGCAAAGTGAACCCCTCCTTCTGGCAATTAATGTATAGAACAAAACCATGATGTCTTTCGTGTTTTAAAAAATAAAACAAAAAAAAAAGAAAACAGTTTCTGGAAACCTTCCAAAAGTCTATTCGGTTGAGGAAATCGTTGAAGGAATGAGGTAATTTCCTCGCTGTTCAAAGTGTTATCGTTTAACTAAAGATAAACGCGACACCTAAAAGAACAAGAGATAAACAAAGATGGATAACGTTTTTTTATCCCTATTAGTTATTTAGGAACGGATATTGTTTAAATTTCTCTTTCTTTTTAAAATTCTATTCGAGTTTCAACAATGTTTTTACGAATTCCAATCATGTTTTTTTTTTTTTTTTCTCTCTCTCTCTCTCTCTCTTGGTTTCAAAACACAGCAAGTAACAGAAACTAATTCGGTTTACAAATACCGTAATTAAGATTGATTATGGATCTTTTCCAGATGTTAAAACTTACGAGAAAGTGTTCGATCATAAAATATATTCCGAACACAAGTCAAATTTCTAGAGATATAACCGGAGAGGCAGAAGATCGAAGTTAAAACTTTCCAGGCAGGACGTGTAGACGTCATTCGACAGCTTGACCGACAGAAAGCTTTCTTGTATCTCAAATTTTCGTCTTTTCTAAATCCAACTGTGACTTCTAACATTCAGATCTGATCAGTGTTATATAAAATATAAAGGACTCAAAATATATCATAACTTCACATGTATGACAGCATTGAAAACAATAATTTTTTTTTATGCTCTTGTGAACTTATAGCTTGATATGATGATTATTTTTAGTATACTCTTTAAATTTCGTGAGTATATAGAATATAACTTCAACGATTAAATTCAATCAGCATTTTATAAACATCTATTATCTGCTACCATTGCTGCGGCAAGTTAACATGGTTTATCTAACAAGCGCATGCGTTATAAACCCATTTGGTGCCGTCTTTACCCATCAGACTGTACCCAAAGCACTGTAAATACTGTATTTGGACTAACACTTGCCTTAAATAAAATATAGAGATGACACTTATCGTAAACAAAGGGAGCAGCAAAGGAATTTATGACCATCAGCAGCGTAATGTCAAACGAATAAAAGACTTGTAACGTTTACTCATTCTTTGTTCGGTTATCGATTGATTCACTTTCTCCGAGGAAAGCAACCCTCTTTTATTTAGTTCCATACACCCATTTCCATCCGCGCGGAATTCCGGAACGATCCATTGTTCCGACAGGAAAACGGAAGGGTCCTGTCCTACTTCCAATCTTGAATAATAGAAGTTGACGTGAAATATTTACTGAGGCTTTTTAATAAACATTGTTTGCTGTCAGATCCTTTCCAACGATTGTTGGTTTCAAAATAATGGAGGATAGCGAAAGAAAGTCGAGTCCTTAAAGCAAGATTAATGAACTAAAAATCAGGCAGAGAGATAGAGAGAGAGCGAAGCCTCACAAAAATTTTTTGGAAATCTGATCTTTTAAAATTTATATGGCACTACTAGGGTTGTAATTTCGGAGATTATAGTTATTTAGTTTGACAAATTATAATTATTTTACTGTCGACGAATAAACAACTTTTTCTTAACTATATTAAAACTTTAAAAGATTTTCATAGATGAGAAATATTTCTTTTAGATACAGTAATGAATTGCTCATACAGTTTGATAATGTTATCGTATAAAACTATCCACAGACCTATAGTTTACAAAGATAACAATTATTGCAGTGAAATTATTGAGGTGAACACATTAAATATTACATATGTGATAAAGTATTTTGAGACGAGGAAAGACAGTAAATTCGTTTATTGGTTCTATTCTTATACTTTATCAGAGGTACAGTTTCGGAGGGTCTTATCCCATAACGCTCAGATTTATTGTTATTGAATGTGTCCTTAAATAGGACCTCTGTGTCGATAGAGAACTACGATAATATTTTATACATCCTAAACTCTGTTTAGAAAAAAGACATTTACAAATTGGAACATTTTGAAATGGCTATGAACAGATTTATGTCCAAATCAAAACATTCCAGTTTTAAATTAACCACAATGATTAGTTTCTTAATTCTTATAAAATATATGATTTTAAGCAACGAAACTTTTAATATAACATCAATATAATTTTTGTTTCTTTAATTAAATAAATTATATTTCAAGAAACGAAATTTATAATTTTCTTCTAGAAAATTATATACAAGGCATATGCTTGCTTTGTTCTTTGTTAAAGTTTAAAACTCACAGTTTTGTTTTCAAAATGTAAAATTTTCTGTTATAGTCGAATTCACATAGAATCAAGATACTTATAGGAAAAACTGTATGATTTAGTATCAACATTTAATTATATATTTTCTTAAATTAAGTAAACATCTCAACCTCATACGAAAAACCAGATGGACACAATTGACCGGCCTCTTTCCTAAAATAGGTACAGTACATGGAACTCACCACGTACCAAGTGTTATATTTAACTTCACCCCTCCCAGTTATCCAACACCCAAATAGAGAAAGTACCTAACTGCTGCACCTACTTTTTCCACGAAACTACCAAATTACCCCTCGTCTCCTTAAACCAAATCTATTCCATAATTAGTTAGATAAGATAAGAATTATTCTGGCAAAGAAATGTAAGCCAAAAAATATCGATGAATAAACATTTTCTTAACAATGTTTTCAGAATTTTTCTCTCTTTATCCGACTGTTCCTGACAAGAAGGTCTCGTCTCTTGTTATTGATTACGTCGGAGTAAAGCAAAGTCCCATAGCTACCTGGTCTTTTTCACTTCAGCTCCTGACACATCGAAATAGCAAACCTCTTGCTTATTCACCACAATCATCTTCCACTTTGACGTGGCAGCAGATTCGACCTGGGAAATATGCTTAAAATGAAAGAAAATAGCGACACAAAGAAAAATCTTTTTGGTATCAGAAATATATATATTTTTTCTTTTACCGAGACTTTTCATTCGATCGATTAGGCTCGAATATTTTTATTTTTTATTTTTGACATTTGCATTTGTTACTGTGATGGTGATTTATTCGAATAATCAAATGCAATTATTCATATTTACGCTTTCGTAAATCTTAATCTTATATACTCGTAATTTGGATTTGTTTTCTAAGTCATGTTTATGATTAAACGGATTAGCATCACAAATACAAATTTAAATAAAAGCAAATAGCGAAAATTGAATATACAACAGCTCACTAATAAAAAAAAAAATAACGTGCTAATATAAAAATTCAAGCAACAAAAGATCTTGAGATTTATATATGCACGGCATCAAAATCAATTCGAAATTTTCATTAAATAATGATAAAATACTGTCTGCTTTTCAGTGTAAATTATTCACTGCTGTTATTTCTTCTGATTTTATAATATTTATTAAACGTAAAAAAAATATCAAATAAGATTATAAGCTGCTAGTCAAACCTTAACAACAAACCAAACTTTCCACTCTTTTTTCCCCTCCCAATGGACATAATTATTTGTTTCTTACATATATAAAATCCTCTCTTTTTTGAATATTTTATTGCCTTAAATATAATAGTTTCATGAGTAAAGTTGTCTATTTATAGAGTTCAAAAAGTTAAAGATGTTAAAATCAAAATTTGATAATTTCTTCGGAAAAGAAATTTAAATCTCACGAAAAACTTCAGTTTAAAGTGATTTGGTTAAAAACTAACGAAATTTTTTTTATCTTTAATAATTTGTACTTAATGAATTTTATTAAAAACCTCTTTAAAACGGATTTATTAGAATTTATTAACAGAATTTAGCGCGAATATTTCAAGTTAAAATAATTTTTTTAACACAAACCGATTTTTAGAATGTTTTACTATCAGATTTCCAATCAAAATATTAAAATTATTGTGAACTGCTCAGGAATGCGATCAGTGATTGCAGCATTATTCATTCGGACATTAAAAAACATAACTTTTTGTTTATACATTACAAAATATATTTATGTCATTTTTTCATGAAATTTAATACTGTATACCTTTTTAACATAAACGAAATTCGGTCTGGAAAAAAGAGGGAGGAAAAATACTGAATATTTCAGTCAATTCAATTTTCGTAAATAACATAAAATACCAAATTTGCGAATGGAATAACTCGACTTAAAATTTTAAATAACCTCTCTTAACAAAAACGTAACATTAAATAAATAAAAAAAAGAGACACAAAGGAAAAGCTGGCATTATGCATTTTGAATTCGGAATTTTTTCTTATGAATAGAAAGTTCATAAACGAAAAGAATAAACAGTATATTTTAATAAATATACGCTTGATGCATATTTCCATTTTGAACAAGTTACAGACCGAGGAACATCAATAGAATCATCAGTGTTCGTTTGTTCCTTCCGAGAATATTTGCTTTGCAAACTATGTTGTACTGAACATGTAATTCACCTTTTGTTAGATGACCTTTCAAACAAACGGCTAGGCGTTTTGTAGTGAAATCTATCCCGACGATAATCCTTTGCAACCAATGGTTTTATCTCTTTAAGTACAGATGTTTGGTATAGGAAACCATTATGCAAATGATTCGAGTTTAATATAACTTTCTTTTATTCGATTCGTATCGCATTTATATATTCACTTTTAATACTGTTCTAACCGACGGTTAACATATTTTGAAAATTGATAGCTTTTTTTTAAAGAAATATTTTCCTGAAAACAATTTTTGGAAAATGATTTAAAAACTCTCCTCTATTGAAAAGGAAGTTTTCATAATTTTCTTTTTAAAAATTTTCAAAAAATTATGAAAAATGTTCTTTAGAAATATAATTTTAAGAAAATAATAAAATCTAAAAAATGACAAGAAAGATTTCGTTTTCTTTTGAAGGTGAAAAACTTTCTAAAGGAAAAATTTAAAAATAGAGATTTTAAAAGCGGATCTAATTTCAAATGCGATAAAGAAATGCTTCATTTATTTAATTATCTGATTATCAATTTAATTGTACATCTAACAAAAAATAAATAAAAAGAACTATTAAACAGTTTCATTAAAAATCTAAATTGGAAAAGATCTTTTAAATAAACGATTTTTTGCGAAAAAAATCATAAAATAAATATTTTAAATGTTTACATTTATTAAGAGTAGAAAAGTACATAAATTGTAAAAAAAAAAAAACTATTCTTGAGAGAAATCAACTTTGAAATGAATTTTTAAAAATATTTTAATTTTAGTACATTTTCTAAAATTAAATCTTTTTTTTAACATTTTGAAATATCGATTCTTTTAGGAAACATTATCCGCTCTAATTTAGAATACGAGAATTTTTTTTTCGTTCCTACTGTCTAATGACTTAACAGTAATTATCACCTTTTCAATAAAACTGAACGACTCAAATTTTACGGCAATTACGGCTCAAGTTTTAAATCGCTCATTCATTCATTCGACTTTTGTTAATGAATAAAATTACCGTACTCCAATTGATTATGAAAACCTCAACTTTTATATTATTACAATGTTTTTAATTTTACGCGAACCATAAAGAATCATCAATAACTAAATCTTAAATGGTAACAGCTCAGTGCACTTAATTACAAAGATGTGCTTCGAAGAGCACAAATCCCTGAAATGAAAAGTGTGAACCAGAGCGATAAGATAGGCTATACCATAAGTGTGCCTTGGAGATTAAAAACCCACTTAAAATCTCTAAAGTTACTGAATTTTGTCTGGCACGAAAGAAATCCCTGTTGGTTCATAAATTGAGCAATGGCTTCTTTTATAAAATAATGTATTATCTGCAATCAACAATTATTAAGAACTGAACTATGACCTCGTCAGTTAAAAATGCAACACGTGAATTCCATAATATTACTTGAACTAAGTTAGTTAATAATTAACTATGTATTTAATATGCAAATCAATTAAATATCTAATTCAAAAATTAGCATCATTCGACCTTTCCACATCAGGCCCATTCATTGTAAAATATTTAAATAAATATGTTTAGTCTTTTATAGAAAGAGTTCATGAATTAAAATATTTGCATATCGAGTATAGAAACATTTACAAATTCATCAGTAAAATGAGAAATTAGTTTATAGAATTATTGTAAACAAGTTAATATAGAAGAAAATTAAGACGATATATGGGATGTAGCGAGTTTTACAGTACCCGATTTATTGTAGGTGGTATAATATTTTGGATACATGGATTACAGAGATAGCAAAATACTGTAGAGAAAGAGTAGTTGACATTTCAAAGTCCCACGAGTGCTCTAAAGTCGTTCCCAGGACGACATATGAGTCGCACCTAGTATAACGCTTAAAGATTTACGGGATAAAATTGATGTCCAAGTTTACGGCTGTCTCGACTGTTAACTTACTATTTTGTTACCTTGGGGAAGGAAATCACGAGGCGAATGTTGTCGGACAATTCTTACTTCCCATTCCTTAGTGTACCTAAATCTCGGCATCGTGTAATAAAAAAAAAGAGTAAAATGTTTACTAACTGTTTCAAAATTAATGTTTTTAAAATATTTAGAATTTCGATCCAATAAAATCGGGTATCTGTAAAACAATTCATAAAAAGAAAATAAGTTAACAATTAAACCTGTCAGAACTGTTAAGTTTAAAATATTTAAAAGCGTGCAGCTAATTTTTTTCATCGTCTAATGAATGCTTACTGTAACAATATTAAATTGCTTGAATAATTATTAAAAAAAAAAAAAGAAAGAAAGAAAAACTCTTAATGAAACTCTAAATTATCAAATAATATTTATGTAAAATTAAAAATGAGAAAAAATAATATCGATTTAGAAAGTTATAAAATATTTAATAGAGGTTTTTTTTTTTTTTGCTACTTTTCTATAATGCTTATTTTTTCTTCATGTTCGAAATGAGTGCATTGTCGTGACCTAGATGATTTAATAAATCGCATATTTTCGACATTTCTCATGTGTATTTGATATATTTGCTTGTTTCGTGTGGCATATGTCTTTAATTTGAAAGACTTCCTACCATAGAGCTATGTAAGCGTACAAATTTAAATGAAATAGCAAAGGTATAGGACTCGAGAAATGATCGATTTAGAATAACTTTATTTAAAGAAAGAAAAATTCTTTAAGCAAATGTTTACGCAATTTCTTTCATTGAACTGTCACGAATCACTTTAAAATCCCATATACCGACATTAAATCTTTTATCAATATTATTATTCGAAATTTTCTCTTAACGCAATTACCTAATGCACAGCTTTAAGCGAACGAATGACAAAATAATTAAACAGTAACGACAAAAAATTTTTGATTTGTTAACCTCTTCTATTTATCAAATTCTTATGAAAAATAATATCAAAAAGTGAAACATAATTACTTTTTCTACATTTATGTATTAGTTATTTAATTAAACTTAATTGTTTAATGCTAATATATATTTAAATATGGAAGAAACAATAATCATAAAAGCTTCACTTGGCCATTTAAGTTCAATTTTATCATTTAATTTAACTAATTGTATGACATTAACTCTGACCAAATTCCCAACGGTTTCATATAGCATAACTAAACCGCATCAAGTGAATTTGCATCGAATAAAATCACAATGCGTTAATTCTTGAAAAGTTTTGATTCTTACGATAATAAAATCCTATCGAATCGAACAATAATATATATATATTTTTTTTAATGCCGTGACGAGGTTTATAACAATGTCGAAATAACCAGAAATAAATTTTTGCAATAACAGTATTTGAATACAGATATGGATTTTACGTCTAGACTACAGACTCATCTCTTAATGCTGTGACGAGGTTTATAACAATGTCGAAATAACCAGAAATAAATTTTAGCAATAACAGTATTTGAATACAGATATGGATTTTACGTCTAGACTACAGACTCATCTCTTCTAAATTTCCATAAATATTATTCTAGATACTCTTTAAGCTTTAATTTCCGTATCAGTATAATCTTATAGTGAGAATTAAGCATATTACGGAAAGAAAGAAAGAAAAAAAAATAGCCTGCGGTGAATTTTATTAGAGAGAAACTTTATTAGTTTAATACTTCCTAAGCACTTTCAGGCTAGGATTAGCTTTTCATCACGGTTACAAGTTAAATTTAAAAGATGCGTGAAATAAAATACCACATGAAATTCTAAGAATTTATGTTTTAAAAAATTTAATTTTACTAAAATTTTAAAATAAATCATCATTAATTTTAATATTTTTAATAATTAAAATTTCGGTCATTTATTTAAACAAATATACATCTCGTATTTGAAAAAAAAACGTATAAAATTTATTATTATTATTTTTTATAAATATGAATTTTGATATAAAGGTCATTGGTTCATAATTCTGTTGAAATTTCCTATCTGGAACTGAGGTGAAATATAGATAAACTTTAATTAAATTTAACTTTAAATAGCCCCTAAGTGAGTTACGACAAAATGCTCCTTCCGGCTTAGAATATTGATTAAATTCATTTTCAAACTAAAAAAAGAATCTTATAATGGTATTAAATTTAGATTAGTTGGATGCTTTCTGTTTTATTCAGCTTGGTGAAATTCAATCTTAAACTGAAAACGCGTAATGTTGCAATGGATTGTGAAATATTTGATATACTGGCAATTTTTACTTCGTTTGTAGACCATAGAACAAGTCATATTGTGGATGTCCATCATTATAGGGCAACAGGAATAACAGAAGGGTTAGAAATTGGGTTGGCTGACCAATCTCTGAAAAATCGACGAATGAGATCAATGAAATTCGATTCCAGATAGTTGAGCGGAAAGCAGAAACGATTTCTTGTGCACGTTCAGTCTATTATGCTACATTGGAACTAAAAAGCGAGTCCCATAACCTATCACAGATAAGTTAGGCTCATCGCAGTAAATCGACTAGAAAAGTATAAGAAAATAATCGATACTAATCGATCCTGACTTTCAATTGCAGGACTATCACAATAACATTTTGCTACTAGATCGACAAAAGAGTCAAGAATAGTTCAATTTAAATAGTGTATAAAGTTTATCGTTATAATATGAACTCTGTTCTAAATTTCGTATCGGGATGCTTAACGAAAAATTTATGTTAATATAATTGAAATTCGTTTTGAAAATATAATAAACTGCACAAACACGTACAAATTATTTAAGGAAAATAATTAAATAATTTGATATTCGTCCAAACAGAAATTATGTGAAATAAATATAAAATGTAGTCGAATTAAAATTTCATGAAGTTACCGAATCACGATAAAATTTAACCCATTATAATGCAAATATCTATTCGGAACTTTTTCAATTAAAATTCGGAAAGAGTAGCAAATTGAATGATATATCAGAATTTAAAGAATGAACTGTATAATATTGTTAAAGCAGGAGTAACTGAAGTTGACTAATTATGAAGAAAAAACATGAAACAGGAATGACCTCCTTTTTCCTCTGAAGTCCTCTAATGATCAATCGATGCATTGACATCTTTCCTTCAATTTTCGATCCAGAAATTCGTATGAATTTTTCTCTATAAATACATTTTTTGATTTTATCGTAAATAGCAACAGGTACGATACAAATTATGAAAAATAAGCATTTATACATAAATACGAAATTGTGATTTAAAAACACATTTTTCGATTAAGAATCATAATTTTTTATTGTATTTAAAATTCTCTTCGGGGATGAAATTCAACGAATTCTAACAGCATTTTTTAATAACATTTCCAATAGCTTGATAATCCATCAGTTTAAGATTAATCAAAACGAAACTCGCTTGATTTTAGAGAAATCATCAATCATCGCGAATGGTCTATCCATATAAAATTCTTTCTGTTCTGTATTAAATTGAGATGAAATGTTCTCAATAAGTTCAACAAGCATTAGTCAATTTCAGATAAAAAATAAAAATAAATAAAAACTGAAATTCGAAATAAAGATTAGACATCCATTTTAGAAAGAATGGTTTGAAAGTCATTTTCTCATTATAAAAGATATTAGAAGCACTTTGAAAGGAGTCACCGGAGAAAATATTTCTTTATACCAGTCTTAACATGTCCGAAACTGCTGAATATTTCAACAACAGTATTAAATTAGTCCACCTTTACAATTCGGCAGCGAGTAGTAGGATATCTAAGTTACGTCAGACTGAATAAAAATTTTAAAACCCATTTTGAGAATTGAACAATTGAAGAGTTTGAAAATTAGAAGTAAGTTTTATCTCTGAGGACATTCCTACAATAAATTATTTATAAAACATTTTGGGAATCTAAGTGGCACAGGGTAATAACGTTGCATGTTTAAAGACCCCTCAGAAGCTATTCTCGGTGTTTAAGTTAAATAATCTAATTTATCTTCACTCGATCACTATTCGCCGCACAGGCAGATTTAAGAGACAGCAAGTGCAGAGGAGACCGCAAGAACCGCAAATCATTCACACCAACTGCTAATAAACCTTACGCAGGCAAAATTAACAAGCATAGGTTGCTATAGCAACGCCGGAAGAGAATTTAATCCGGGAACAAGGTCATCTCTTAAACCTTAATTTTCTAGAAGCAAAAACTCTATCGGGAGAAAGAGAATTCTTCTTCTAATTGAGAAACTTTTATCATTCTGATAAACTCGAGAAGTTTTAAAAGAATTCCAATTCCGAGTAGCTTGTCAACAATTTTTAAACACTTCGACTAAAGGAATTTTACGAGTCTGTTAGACTTCCAATTGCCTTATGTTGATTGGCAATTTTACAGATACATGATTTTTTCTTTTTCTTTCTTTCTTTTTCTTTTAATCGGGAAAATAAGATGTTGTTTTAATTTTCTTATAAAATCCAATACAGTATCTTTACGGTTTTTGAAAATAGCCACTAAATTTCTTTCCAGATTATTCGGTCGGAAATTTAGCGATGCAATAAGTAACGATTAAATTAAAGTTTAAGAAATAATAATTCACGCAAATTGTTAAAAATTTCATCTAAAGAGAAAGTTGTTTAATTGGAGAAAAACTGGTTCATATAAATATAAAAAAAAAAATTAATCCAAATATATTTAAAGAAATGAGAAAAGAGTAATAAAGAATTAAAAAAAAGAAAAACTGGTTCATATAAATATAAAAAAAAATTAATCCAAATATATTTAAAGAAATGAGAAAAGAGTAATAAAGAATTAAAAAGAAAATTCATATAAATGGAATATAATTCCGGGAAAAAAGCACAATGAAAGAAATGAAATTTTATAAAGGAGAAGAAAAGCAACAAAGAATCAAAAACTCGGATAAAAGGCAGGTTCAAATAAAAACGACTTGGGTATCAATAAAATTGGAATGACAAAGAAAAGAATAAATACTGCTGGATAATCTGAATAAACTAAAAAGATATAGTCTAAACAAAATAAAAGAATTAAGACTGTAGGCGTTAAAATCAACGAAAGTAAATAGATTTCATATATCCTATATTCTGTCATCTTTTTGTTAATTCTCTAAAGTTTAAATTAAGAATAAACAAATGAAGTGATCGATTTTTATCGTGTTTCCAACAGTGATGTAAATGAAGCATAAATTTTTCTATAGTGAGTACATCGATCACTGAAATACACGCTAAGAATACTCCACCAAATTTTTATTTTACACAAAACTCATTCAATACATAATAAAACATACGATATAAAAAAAACTATATCAAAACAAAAAAAAATTTGTTTAAAGTAATCTTATACAGTATAATCTTTTGAATAATCGATTATCTTGAATAAAAATATGAATGGTCCCAGTATAAACCGAACTTATAAACTATTGATTTCTATCAAATAAATATTGAAAATAAAGATGAATTCTGAAGATTTATTTATCTTAATGATAAATTTATAGTGTCATATGGTTATCATATCAACTGGTTGGTGAGCTTATGGCAATCTAATCCGATGTATCTTAGGTCGATCATCTATTAAGTCCAGGTTATTTCACCCCCGGCTTTGAGGACTAACGAATCTTTTTCCTCATTGAGTACCTGGTCTTTCCGGGGTGTAAATGACACTGATAAGTACCTTCTTATATAGCAAATGATTGATTTTCGGAATAGCCCCCACAACCAGCTACAGGCAGGATGAGAGATGAGCTGCAAACAAACTCGCACTCATAAACACACTTATAACTCACCGTAAGTCTGGAGATGCTATGCTAGCTATCATTACTTCTTAATATTGTTGAGTCTTATTCGGTTTGAATTAAGATTAAAGGGATAAACACTCTTGTTAAGATAGGCCAGAAAAATTTCCTATCATAAAACAATCAGTGGATCAAGCATAGAATTAGAAATTCATCGACATTTCGCATCATGTTGCTAAGTGAATACTGTAATAGTACAGTTCTCCATTAACTGTGTACGTATTCTTCTGAATTTTGAGGAACAAAAACTATTGTTTATATAGCATAATTTTGAAATTTCAAAAATGACATTGATGCATTTAATCGACTTTATAAAGGCATGCTGATATCTGAATGTTTACATAATAAAAAAATAAAGCATTAAAATTTAACAAATTAAATACTGACTAAAAATATGTTTATTTTACAAAAATATTTCAATATTTAAATATTATATTAGCATTTTGAAACGTCTTATTTAATTACTAAATAGTTTATGCTTGATCGTTGATTTGCAGTTGAATATTTTCATTGAAATGTAGAAAGTTCAATATATTATACTATATTAGATTGCTATCAATTATTGAATAGATTAAATAATCTGTATCTTTAACACATGTCTGAATAAAGCCAGCTCCTATCACTACTCAGAATTAAGACAAATTTTTCTCGGCTGATTAAACGCTGAATACAGTTACAGTGCCAATAAATTAAATCAGTAGAATTAGTTGTCCAGTTTGGTGAACATGGCCCAAGCGGACAGCAACGCAATTAAGTTTTCGTAAGATCAGAAATCCATTTGGAATTTCTGTTACCGAAAAAAAAAAAACGCTGGGTGGATTCCGTTTGTAACGAGTTTTACGTGTGATGTGTTACATTGCATTTTTCAGTCGAGCAAAAAAAAGTTCCATTTCGTTATAGACGGATTCAGCTGACGATTTTCGGTGACAGAATTTCTGCCTAATGTGGCGCCGGCCAAAATTGCATAAATAAATAAAATATTCCTTTCTATCGGAAACGCTTCTGATGCAAAATTCATCGGAAGTAAACGTTATTTCAAATGATTCTAACTGGAACTTATTTTCCTATACAGATTTTTGTAATCTCTCATTTAAGAGGAAATTTTCAGCATTAGTATCGAAATGAATCTAATTCAATACATATTCAATTAGAGTTATTCTTACATAAAAAAAAATAGTTAGATCAAGTGTTTGGGACAATTAAATACACTGAGTGGTGAGCAGTGGTCCCATACTAATCCGAGAATACGAGAGGATTAAAGCAATCACCCAGAACCTGAACTAAATACACTTACAACTGATAAGAACTTGGTCTCACATTTATCTGAAGATGCACTCTCAAGTGGTTCCTATTATTCAGTTTCATGAAAATTACGCTGTATAATTAATAGAAATGTTATAAAATATTATATTACTACATACTGCATATTAAAAAAATATTTTGATTGGTTGTCATAGAATTTTTGGGCTTTTATACTGCATAATGCATTATTTCTCAACAACGGCATATTGATTAATTATTAATGTTGGAATACTCATATAAGTTCGTCGAGTTCAAAGATAAAAAGAATCATGTAGAATTCTAGATGTTCTTGGGTGGTATGCCGGAACGATACCACTCGGATAACAAAAAAGAAAAAAAAAGCATAAGAATGGAATGTAGACGGTAGAGGAGGAGAGTTTCACTCATACATGAAATGTAAATACTCTAAAAACATACTTTATGCGCTTTACACAGAGAAAAACCGAACAAAATGACTCGTACAATTGTCAACAGTTAGTTAATACAATTTGTTTTCCTAAAAGAAAATCCATTACTATTCCTAATTTTTAAATCAATAAAAGGCATTAATGTCATTGCAGATATTATTTTAATTCTGAAAGTAAATTATTGATATAATAATCATCATATGAAAAGAAAAATAATTATATAGCAATAAAAATTTACATTCGATGAAAATTATTGTAATAAGTTAAAAAAATTATTTTTATACAATTACATTATAATCTTAAATATTAATTTTATTAGCCATAAAAAAATACTAGCATTTTATTGTACATGCTTGAATAAATTTTTAAATCAGAAAAATCAAACTTAAAACTTGTTTACTGAAGAGAAAAAGAAAGGAACGAAACACGTGTTTTCTACTCAGGCAGAAAATATTCTTTCTGTACAAAAAGAATAGTGGTGGTAGATATTCTTCTTCCAGATGAATATCTAATAAAAAATTTTTCTTTAAAGGAAAATTTTGTTTTCTATCGATCATAAACTTTTTCCCCCTCGCTTTTTCAATTTTACTGGGGGGTTGAATGTTTCCAAAGTTTCTGAAAATTATATGAAAGTGATTTACTCTGTATTTATGAAACAGATTGAATTTTAAATTGGCTTAAAATCCCAAATAGAATGAAACGAAATATTGAATAGCATGTTTTCAAATCGATCACGAACGGATTAAAATTTTGATAGCATCTTAAGTGGATTTAAATCTTGAAGCTCAAAATGGATTAACCTGGATTCTTATGAATCTAAAGGCTTCAACTTAAAAATTTTATTTGTGGATCTTAAATCCATTACTTAGTTTATATTTCATATCCTTTCAAATTTATTCGATCGACTGTAAAGATAGCACAAAATGAATTTTTCGTAAACTTTTTATTACTACAGAATATAAAACTGAAATAATTCTTTTATTTTTCTAGTGCAAAGAGAAATTTTCTAAATATTTTACATGTTTTGAAAGACATTGGTTCTTTTGAAGTCACTCTCTAAATTGCTGTTCCGAAAATTTTATAATATGCAGTTTAGTAATCAGTTTCATAAAAGTTCAAATTGTTAAGCATTGGATCCATTTGTATCACAAATGTTTCCATTTTAAAAATTCAGTAATTTCTTAAAACTTGAATTTCAAATCACCCTTTTCTTAAAAAAATGTTTTCATTGAATTAATAATAAATGAACAATTTCTGCAGGACTAAATGTAGATTTTAAAGCGTAGTTTTTAAAATGTTCTTTATTTTAATAAACTTTTAACATTACAATGCATATTATTTCAATATTAGATAATAAAACATGAGCATTTCTTGCAAATTTCTTAATCATATTCTCCTTTAAAATCTAAATTACATTTAATTGTTGGCAAATGCGGCTGAATAACATTAAGGTTGATCCCCAGCTTTTTGCTTTTAATGGGCTATGCGGTTTATCAACTCGACAGGGGAATTGAATAAATGGACTAGTCTAGTACGCGTTAATCCAATTTGTATTGCTGCTACAAACCCCATAAAAAAGAACAAAATCAAATTTACTAGAAAAATACTTGAAAATGGATCGGATTAAGTTTTATTCAATTAAATCAACAATAATTTTTCTTGGATGGATGTACGTTTTATTAGCTTTTTCTATCTTTATAAATAAAGTAAATACGCTATGATTAAAATCCTTCTTGGCCCTTCCTGAGGGAAACATCATGCTATCGTCATTATCGAGAGATAATAATAGATCTTCTGTTCCTACCTCTCTGATCAACGATTTTTTTTTGTTTTAACATCTCAACCAAGTAGTAAGATGTTAATGCGTGATAGCTCGATTGCATCAACATATACTATATAAAAGAGTGATGCACGATAGTCTAAAATCTCACGAGTGATTGTTTCATATTATCCTAAAGATTTGACTTGCATCAGAAAATTACTCTCTTAAATCATTTGAGATAAGAAACCAAATTTTCTCCAAAATTACTTATATAAATACATTAAAGCAACGACTGCACTTGATGTACAGACTGTATAAAAACTAATTGTGTACATTTAGATTTTAAGCTAGATCTTCTAAAATGCTTTCAAAAATATTAAATAAATTTTAAACCCATTTAGACCGAAATAATGAAATAAATAAAAATTGACTTACCTTGATTATCTATGCTGAAAATACCAACTCCATCACCGTCCCGGATGGAATAAGTAATTTGGCTATCTATCCCTGGTCCATCGTTATCCTGAGCAGAAACTCTCATTACAAAAGTACCTTCGGGTTGATTCTCTCTTACTGTACCTAAAGCCACAACATCAGAAAATTTCGGTGGATGTAAGTTTTCATTTACATCTTCTACTTCAACTAATAAAGAAGTAACACTGAATAGCACAGGTTCACCACTATCTTCGGCTCTAACAGTAATATTATAGAGCTGTTTCGATTCAAAATCTAAAGATTGAGCAAGCCTGACAACTCCCATCTCAGAATCCACTTTAAAATCATCCATTTCTCCTGATATTTCATAATGAATAATTCCTCCCTTTCCAACATCAGGATCTTTAGCTGATAATATCATAATAATTGAACCAACAGGTAAATCTTCGCGTACTTTTGTCCAAAATTGATTTTGACCAAAAGATGGTGGATTATCGTTGATATCTAAGATGCGAATATTAACAATAGTAGTGGAGGAGAGAGGTTGAATGGGGGAGAAATCAGTCACGCGAACTTTCAGCTTGTAAAAATCTATTCTCTCTCTATCCAATGCTGCATTGACTGTTAGTACTCCACTAGTAGGATCAATATAAAAGTCAGACGTGTCAGTGTCTAGTTTGAAGCTGAATTCGGCATTCTTGCCCGTATCTGCATCTGTGGCACGTAATTTAACTATGCTTGTTCCATTCTGTACATTTTCGGATATGACAAAGTTATAATCTTCCTTTTCAAATTTAGGAGGATTATCATTTATGTCCAGCAAACTCACAACTAATGTCCGTGAAGAATGCTTTTGTGGTTGACCTAAGTCAAAAGCTGTGATATTTAACACATATTTAGATGTTCTTTCTCTGTCTAGAGGTCGTAACACTCGAAGATGACCTTCGTGCATATCCATTTTGAAACAACTATCTTCATTGCCGCTAGAAATCACGTAAACAACACGTCCATTAAAACCACGATCTCTATCGTGAGCTTCTAAAGTAATGAGAACAGATTTCACTGCCACGCTTTCGTTGACGGCGATTTTTGGGGGCACGAAAGATAGGAATTCGGGAGAATAACGGTTCTCTGCGAATCGAGTTGGTGTAGGGGCAGTTACATCTTCAACACTACCGCGGTTATTCAGTTCTCCTAAACGTATTTGTTCTTTTAACTTTTCTGTGATACCTGCATCTTTACATTCTATTAAAGCTGCCCTGTCCAAAGAATTCGGTCTGCTACCACTCATTATTGTTATAGGTATGGTCATGAGATCTGCAAAGTGCTTGCCATCCGTAGCGGATACATTCAAGATTTTTTCTCGTATCTGCCTCTGTCTCAAATCACATACAAGACTGATGACGCCTGACATTGAATCTAACCTGAAACAAGGATCGTCATTTGTAGGCAACATGCGGTAGGTCACAATGCTTCCGGCATCGAAGTCAATAGCAGACAAAGTAAAAACTTTAGTGCCCACGGGGGCTTTGCTGTTCACATAACCTTTACATTCTATCTTTTCAAATAATGGTCTGTGATCATTAATATCTTTTAAGCGAACTCTCAGTGACATTTCTTCTTGTCTACTGAAGGGTTTTCCCCAATCAGACACTCTAATTTTTAATAAATATTCTCTTTTCATGGTTTCAAAATCGAGAATTTCGGTTGTACGTACTTCCCCGCTAAATGGATGTATTGAAAACGGAACAGGACTTAAATTTGCCAAACTATAAGAAACGAAACCATTTTCTCCTAAGTCAGGATCAATTGCTCGTGCTGTATAAACTATAGTACCTATAGGTCTATTTTCATCAAAGTAAACGGTTTCATTAGTAGAATTGAAAGAAGGATTATTATCATTAGTATCCAAAATTTGAATATTTACTATTGTAGTTCCTTTTCGACGAAATCCTCTTATTCCTCTGTCTATAGCACTGACAGTTAATGAATAATATGCTTTGCTTTCTCTATCCAATTGCTTAGAAGTGGTCATTAATCCGGTACGGGCATTGATGCTGAAAGCTGCTTCCTCGTTTCCATTTTCGATATTATAAATAATATCCGCATCTTTCCGGTTGGTTAAGTTCGCTTTCACCAAAACTATTGGAGTATTTATTGGTGCTATTTCTTCTACCTCCACCTGAAAAAAATTTATCATTATCTTCTTTTACTAGATATATTTTGCTTTAACTATTTTATTTTAATTTTTAAACTGATTTATTTGGATTTAAAAGAAAATAAAATTTTTTCACGTTTAAACGATTTAATTAATAGTTCTGCAATGAACTTCGACAGTAATTTTTAACTGGATGCCTTGAAGGATAATATATTTCAAAAGATAAGGTCAAAAGTAGAGAAAGATAAAATTCTTGAACTTTACATCAGTACGAAATCGAATTTATCATTTATTAAGGAGAACATAAACGTTATTTTTATTTACCAATTTTTCATTCTGAAGTACATTTACTTCTCTACAGGCAGAAAAAGAAAGAAAATCTTTAAAGTTATGCTTATTTAAAAACAAGTCCTAGCAAAATCAAACAGATTAATGCAGTTTTTTGCTAAAATTTAACATATAACGAAAATCTTTCATGAATATCAAACCGAAATTCAATCAAGAAAATAGCTGCTTAATTATTTATAGCTGAGAATGTTTAATGAAGACATTCAATTACATTAAGTTAAATATTTGTTTTATACTAATTGGTTAAAGCTTTTCATGAAACAATCTGAAAGAACTTCTACAAAAATATTGATCGAAAATACTAAGTTATGGTAGTTCTATATGAACTATGTCATTCTCTGTCATCGCAATGAACTTATGAACTATACTAATTGGGTTTAATTAGGTTAATTAAAATTATCTTAATAAAAATAATCATCAAATTTTTCATAATTTCTTTAGTTTATTCATTATTCATTTTTCTATTATAAAAAGGTGTCAAATTAGTCAAATTTTGACTTTGATTGATAAAATAAATATTATTAATCAGATTATTTTTGTGTTAGCTTTTCGTAAACTAATAAAAGAAATTTAACTTTTATTTTGATAATTAGCATATTAACAGGATGAAATTCAATACTGTATTTTTCTTTAAATTAAAATTATTTTTTTTTATAAATTATTCATTAGAAAAAAGGTTAAATCTTTAATTTGCATTTTAGATTTAAAGAGTACGTTTTATGATAACACAAAGTTTTATGTGAATTTTAAAAATATATTCGAAGAATTCTGATTCAAAAGACAATTTTTCGACAATTTTTACATTAAAAAAATTTACAAAATAAAAAATTCCAAAAACTGAATTAACTGACAGCTTACCTCATAATCACTTTGCTCAAAAACGGGAGGCTTTTCTTTGTAATCTGATAATCTAATTTTAACCTCTTGTGTTGTAGATTTGGGAGGTGAACCACGATCTGTTGCTCTTAGTGTCAACGAAATTTCTTGCTGATTATCCATGTATTTTTCTGCAATAATATTATATTCGTTGGGTTTGCTTCCATCGCTTATTCTGAAATGATTATCAGGATCGCCATCAATTATTTCTAATTTTTCAATTTCTCCGTGGACACCTCTATCTTTATCGACAACTTTGACTATAGCATAAATATCTGCGTTGCTATGTCCCAAAATACTAGGAAAATTCCTTACGTAAATTTCAGGACTGAACACATTCACGGGGATTACCTTCACTTTTACAGTTGCAGAACTAGCTCTGGTATCTCCAGCACGAAACTTTGGTCCTCGATCCTGAGCTAGGACAATTAAAAAATGAGACGATTCCTTCTGATAATCGAGAGGTCTCGTTAATGTTAAAGTACCCCTGGTAGGATGCACAGCAAATTGGAGAGTAGGTTGCGCCAAACTATAATAGATCTCTCCATTGATTCCAATATCAGGATCAAAGGCACTAACTTGCAAAATGCTCCTATGCAGAGGCATATCTTCTGCCACATTTATTTCATAATCGGTAGGATAAAATAAAGGATTTAAATCGTTGGTGTCTAAGATTTTTACATAGACTTCCGTCTGTGCTTTCAGTTTTACGGATTTTCTATAGAGTGAAGTGATACTAGCACGAATCTGTAACACATACAGATCATGATATTCACGATTTAAAACAGCATGATTGCTAGTTCGAGTGCGTATCTGAAGGAACCAAAAATCTCCTATTTGACGAGATTCTGCTTTAAAAAACTTTTTGTCATCTCCTTCCGATATTTTGTAACGAACAATTAGTGTGGGATCTGCAACATAAATACCCATTTTTTCGTTGGCAATAACGTAAGTCTTTCCTACTGAGTTTTCTGGAATTGTAGCATTGTAAACTGATCTTGTAAAATCTAAGTTTTCTTCCTCCTCTTGAGCATAAATGGGCAGCCACAGCAAAACTAGTATCGTCAGCAACATCCACTTCCAGGATGTCCCCCTTGCTGTGTCGGACCCAAAGGAATCCATTTTGGGGTGGACGGTGCATTAGGCATTCAATTAACACCTAAAACATAAATTCAAAATTAATCTCTAAAATTGTAACATTCATACGAACTAAATGAAACATATTTAAAGCTTACAAATAATTGAATTTTCTAAAAGTAAATACTAATACTGATAATTTGCATAAATTCTTTGATAACAATTAATTCTTTTACTATGATCCTACATTAAACTGCGATTTTCTCCTTAGGAAAAAAAAAATCCTATTTTCAGAAATTTGAGTAATTAGTCCTGCGATAACAGTAAATGATCTGTCATAAAGATCATTTAGCGTTATATTACTCCATTTATTTTCCCTGAAAAGTTTCATTCAAAATTCGACTGTTTCCATCAATTTTCTTTGGATTCGATATACCAGTTCTTCGACTCAAAAAATTACAACTTTAAACGAAAAAATAATGCACCGCACAATGTTACATGTCGCAAATACTTCCGATTAAGATTCACGTACCATTAAACACTCAATTTACACGTAAAAATAAAATCTAAAGTTAATTTTCAAATTTTGTCTACATGATCGGTTATTTAGAATGGCTAGAAATAATCGAATTTAAAGATTTAACTGTAAGAATATGGGATGTAATGAGAAAGCTTATTTCTCTGCTATCGGAAGTCATTTCAGTGCAAGAATTGCGATAGCCACTTTCTAAACGTGATGTCTTGTAACAGCATCTAGTATAAAACATCACTTATCGGCAACATCGGTAGAGGGACATCAATCACCAACCTGATAAACTGTAAATTCTACCCGCATGTAGTAGCACTTACTAGTGACGTCTCTCTCAGCAAATAACGACAGGATATGTCAGTTGAGTTGGAATTCTTCATGTTCACTTAAATAGAATCAGAAAATAAACGACAGATTTAACAGAGTTTTGAAGATATAAGATTTAATACAAATCCAATTTAAGTTATTATAGAAAGAGATTTAATATAATTTTTTTCTGTTCCCATTTAAGTCCTACAGAGTATTCAATAAAGCAATCTGATATTTGCTACAGAAGCTCGAAATCTTGGCAAGTATCTTAAACAACACATAAGTAATACTGTACTGTATTTAATTATAAAAGTAAGTTTAATGTAAATAAAATTTTTACAATAGTTCTGATAATTAATCTTTCGAAATTTATCATTTCAAGAAGAGAGCGATATATTTTAAACAATATTTTTTAATCTCTATCTCAAATCATATTAGGATATAGTATATAAAAATCTATATATATCTTTTCTTTTGAATATATTAAAATTTATTCATATTTTAATTTATATTAAATGTAGAACTCGTTTCTCAAATATTTTTTTAGAAAATTTATATTTTAGCTAGATAAAATAAGCAATATTGTTTCCTAAAGGTATGTGTTTGCAAATATAGATTTGCAAATATTATTTCATCCATCTACTTTTACAAACACAATTACTTTTTTCTTTCTTCTGAAATAAGCAAACCGCTGACATCCCCCATATTTGATAGTCAACATTATTCAATTACTGTATAAGCTATTTTTTTCTCCCTTCAAAAATTTTTCTACCTTTCATGGAAAACAGAAAAATAATAATAATTTCATCTGATAACTTTCAAAATTTGCAATCTTCAAAGGAATTTATTTTTGACTTTTCGATTTCAAGTTTATACAAACAAAAAAAAAAAAAAATATTGAATTAAAATCAGCTGAATATTTTTCAAGTTTTTGTAAAATATAATTAGTTTTTTCCAGAAGAATATAAAATAATGATAAAATAAAATATTGAAAGAAGAAAAGAGATAAACTGCGCTTTAAATATCTTGTGCATGGATATGCCAACCTACCTACACTATTTTAAACAATAAATGATTTTATTTTAATAGATAAGAGTTCCCGAGTTATCTGTATCATCAAGATGAATCCAAGTTATTTAATTTGAATGATGACTAAGAGTAGTTGAATCGGATTAAACAATTATTACTGAATGCTAATAGCTAAAAGATAATTAAATAATTATAATTGTTGTTTTCCACTTAAATCATCTAGTAAAAATATATAGAAGAGATCACGAATGCTAAATTCTCTAACAATAAATAATAAATTTAAACTTAAAAATTTTAGATTTAAATTTACATTGATGCAAAATTTTACAATAATATATTTATTAACTAAACTGTTTAATTATGAGGTTATTCAAAATATAAAAAAATAAAATAAAATAGTCTAAATGTTCGAGTGTTGGAAGGCTGAATCAATCAGTTCCTTGAAAATATTCGGGATATATATTATAAAATAATGCATAACTAAGATACAGTGTAAGTTACTGAAGCTTCAAGTTTATCCACGCAAAATGAACAAACTATCAACAAAAAAGTTAATTTTCTACAAAGACACACAAACAAGACAAATATTAAAACCAAGAAAAACATTAAACTTAGTCAAATTATAAAAAATATGTAAAATACTTCTGAACATTAAAACTTTTCAGAACTAAAAAATTGGAATAATAAATCTTACCACCCTATTATAACATTTTAAAGCAATTAACTTTAAGAACATCACTTTGCAAAAAAGAAAAAAAAAAGGAAAACAACCGCAGCAATAAAAATCACAGCCAACTTGATAATTATTTTTAACAGTTAATTAGTTACAAAATTAATACCGACAAAGCTTAATCAAGAAATACATGTGTTCAACAGCATTCAAGCAAAATCACCACTGTTGAGACAGTAATGTTCGACGTTGTGTCAACATTGTCAAATATTTGACTTTCCCTATGGCTGGCGGCAAATGTCTCCTCTTCAACACCTTAGGCGAGAATCGATGAAGATATCTTGAAAATTTTTTTGTGATTTCTTTTCTTTAAGCTGGTGAAAATCTAACACGCCGACTCTTCAGTCAATCAATCTGACATCAAATTCTCACAGGCTTCGGATGAAAAGGAAAGTACCACAAATATTTTTTTTGGGAAAACTTTTCAAAGTATTTTCAATTTTAAAAAATGTGTTTTGGCTTATATTTACATTTTTATTTCTGAAAGAAATATCAGTGATAAAACATCACGTTTGAGGCAATTTATTAATTTATAAAAAAAGTTCTGTAATTTTGTTTGAAAAAATTTATCAGTTACGAAAAGAACAACAATTTTTAACAAAATTTATAATTTTGTCAAAATGTTTATAGCTCAAGATTTCATTCTTATAATAAAAGTTTCATTAAAACATAAATTATGACATTAGAAAGCACATTAAAATATAGGCTATATATATATTTCTCTTCGTGTGCACTAAAAATTCAAATTTAGTTTTGATTTGCTTTAAAATTACTTTATTAAAATGAAATTAAAATCAAAAACTAAATAAAAATTCTATTATTTGATTTTTATTCAAACTGATTTAAAAATATATTACTGTTAATTAAAATTTTTATTAATAGGTTCTACTGTATAATTTTATTAATAATAAAACTTTCATTTTATTATAGCTTAATTATATAAATAAATATAAATGATCGAAAGTATGTTTAAAAAAATCATTTTTAGCCTTTCTATTACAGTATTATGTTAGAAACAATTCAACGGAGGAAGATTCTTTGAAGCCAGAATAAAATATGAAAACCATAAATATGGCCTTTAACGGCTTTAAAAAAATGGCAACATTTCATATGACACCTTAGTATACAATTTTTTTTGTTTTTCGGTTATAGTATTGTAACCATAAATTCTCCAAGATGTTTTGTTTTCTTCAGAATAAGTGCGTATGACCGAAAACAAGTTATGATAAATGTGTCTAGTAATTAATATATTATTCACTAAAAAAATATGTTTTTATTCTTGCCTTCCATTTATTTTTTTTTCTGATTTCAGTCCGAGTTTCGATATAGTTGAGTGGTCATGTTGATGAAATTATTGGAATAATCATTATTGTTAATTACAGTGAATTTTTATTCGTTAAGAGTTTACAAAAATCGATTTGTTAATTTTTTTTACTTATTTTTTAAATATGAGGCATTATTTTATGAATATTTACGCATTATCGAGGTTTCTTGTGAGAAAACGTCTCTGGATAATTCATACTCTTATTGTTCTTGTTAATATTTTTTATTTTATTTTCAAACGAACTATTACTGCTCAATTTATGCTATTTGGTTTTTTAAGAATAGATGGATTACCTTTTACTATATATGATGATAAAAGCATTTTTTCGTTATAATTACACGCTATTCTTTTATTTATTTTGGTTCTGTTACCTCTAATTAAAACAATGTAAGCCAATCAAGAATACTTAGGAAAAAAATAGATAGGTAGAATCCTGATTCATCAGAGCCGTAATGAGAGCTTACGGAGAGCTCCAACAATCCTCAAAAATTATTAATTATTAATTTCATTATTAAGTAATTAAATTGTAGTAAGTATGTCTTTGGAAAAACATTTTTTTTTCTGAAAATTGAAATTCTGTGAATTTTCGTTTTGAAATGTAACAAAGCTCAATATAAAAATTCGTAATAATTAATTATAAAGAAAAATATCGCATTTAAGAATGAATTTTCGTGATTTTCTCTTTCAGTATTTTTTTTTATCGCAGGAGTTCAGTGTTACTCTAAACAATTAAATTAGTTAGAGTAGTTTCGAAACCAATTTAGAATTCAGTGAAATTTATCTCGAACTAATCGGATTAAATCATTGTAGACATTATGTCTGGTGATGGAAGAGGAGCTACAATCTTTTCAATTATAGAACTGAGACTTATTTCTCTTCTTGGTTAAATCTAGAGAATAATTACTTCGCTATTCTATTTAACACAGCTATTTGATCAACGTAAACAAATAATCTAAAAAATCGATGACCAAATTTTCTTTTTCTTTCAAAAAGAATTTTCATAGGAATGTATATTTTTAATAAATGGACTTCGTTTTTGTTTTTTATACTTTTTTTATAGAATATGAGTATAGCAAAAAATATAATATTGATTTTTCATGTTTCTAAATTAATTCAAGAGTCGATATCAGCCTCTTTTTTTACTATAAAAGCCATTTTAACGATTTTTTTTTTACATTTTCTGTAAACTGCAATTTACCTTCAGTCAAAATCATTACACCACAACATAAAACAAAACAAAAACATCCAGTTTTTTTGTTGTTCCATCCATTATATCACTTGTGTTGTATTGGAGAAAAATGAAACTGTTACTGAACTTAACTCAATTTTCTATAATAAATTCACACTCGAAACTAAAAATTTTATTTCAGTTGTTGAGTTGAATCATTGCTTCGTAAAAAAATTAACTGAGGATTCAAAACAACAATTATTATATAGATTCAATTTATTTAAAGTTGCTATAATTTTACTGGAATTAATACAGTTAATAATTGAAAAACAGTAATCTTTTAAAAAGAAATTGCCAGCTCTAACAAGGGATTACATAAAAACCAAATTTATTGCATTAGATAAAAAATATTTTAAGTATTAATTGTGAATAATGAAGTCATCAAAAAATTCAGTCAGCATATAATTAACTAAATAATTAAAATATATATAGTAAAATGAACATTTTATGCAGAAAAGAATTAAGTAAATCATATTTATTTCGTCAAGCACATGCAGTGTTTACAAGTCTTGAAAATCCTTAACCAATTTAACAATGAAATTCGTTAAAAATAAAAGATCGTTTTTTTTGATAAGCGATGTCAAAATTTTTATATCAAGAGCTTTATGGCTGGCAGATTCATTAAAACTCTAAATTTAATGGCGCGTAATAAAAATCCATGTAAAATCCAAATTAAAATTAAATTTTTCAAGTCTTATAGATCCTACATCAAGTTTGGACAGATTACTTAATTATGCTAATTATGAATAGCTGGATAAATTTATAACTTTATTATAAATTATCAGATTTTTAATCGATAGAAATAAATAGTAATGAAAATATTTGAACAGAATTGAATCGATAGATATTTAGTAAATGATACGTTGGCACGAACAATTAAGATTTTGACTTGAAATTAGTCAACATGATAAACAGAATTTCGCTTTATCAGAAGTAAGCAAAGATAAATGAACAGGACAGCTACCGATAAAATTACATTTTGCTTTTCTTTGAGTGATCACATAAAGTAAAACCAAAAGAAAATGACTCATTAATTTTTGAATATTTCAATTTAAAACTTTAACAATTTATAAATATGCGAGCAGAATTTTTTTGAAGAATATCCAGTGATCAATGAATAAATTATAATGAGGTTTATAAGAACAAACAAATTTGTCTTGAACAGAGAATATAACTCAATACTTTATTTAAAAATAATGTTATGTGCAGAATATTTTGATATTTTATTAAATTTTAGAACTTTAATACATATAAACAATTATTTAAATTCTGATATAAATAATAATAATAATAATAAAACATTTCAAAATAACTAATATACAGTACATTTACTAACGTAAGCCTAAGCGGATGATTTCTCTCACTCAACAGAAAATATGTTGTATAATATAAATTCCAAACTTCTTCTTCTTCCTGTTTATATGAAGGATATGGCCCATAAATTCCAATCTATAGACTACTTGTACAATGCTTTAAAGAAATAAAATTAAACACTAAATGAAAAGCAAATGAAATTTTATTGTTAAATAACTAAATAAAAGACTGTAGTTTTACAGAATGTTAATTCAATTAAATAAAATAGTTCTACAGAATTTTAATTTGTTACTGTATCCTCGAAAAAACTTAAAAGATTTTATATAATGCCAATAAGCAAACAAAGACAAAAAAAGCTCATTTGGCATCAAAAAACCAATCTGGCAACCATGATTGCAAGCATGATTAAACATCTGATTCTGGAGTACAAGACCATCAAAACATAAACAGCGCCTCCAGAAAACAATGGTGTGCTAACACGGTAAATTTAAAAATGCACTCTGACATTCATGTCAGAAAACTGATGGAACCAGAATATTGATTGCTGGATTTTTGATAGTCAACCTGTATATGGTATTAATTGATTAAGATTGAAAACATTATTTTGGTGTATGAAACAGTATAAATGAATAAATGTGTTTTTCTGTTTAAAGGCCTGTAAGAATTAGATTACTTTAGTATAAGAAATAGAGATTTTGAGATAAGGACAACATATTATTTAAAAAAAAGAGCTTTATATAAATATATATAGGTATTTCCAAATTTAAATATATTCAGCTTCTGTAAAATTTAACTTTACATAAAATATTTTCTATAGTTTTTATTTTTGAGATATAGACTATAAATATCTTCTATATTTATATACTTATATATGTTTGCACTTGTAAGTACTTGTGCAAATATGTTAGCTTACAATATTTAAAAGTTTATGTTAATTTATGTTTTGTATTGTTTGTTGATTTTAAATATCATATTACTGTATATTATTCCATTAGGCATTGTATCTCTTCCAATCAGGGAACAATGTCCTATCATAATGTTACCTATTTGTACAGTAAATCATCATTTCTAACTCAAAAAGTTTTTGATTCAGAACTGGTTTTAAAATTTCATTTTTTCAACTTATACAAAATTCAGACTATGTAAAAATCTTCAATCTCAATTGTTTACAAAAACTAGAAATATCTATATTTAAATTATTATTTGATATTAAAATACTTAAAATTTTTTTTTTAATATTTATATATACTATTTATATTTATAAATATTTTAAATAATAATTTATTTGACATTATTTTTAAATTATCGATTAATATTTTGAATGATTTATTTTATTCATGTTTGATAAACTGAAAAATTATTGGTATTAGTTCATCATTATTTTACATTTATTCGAATTTAAATAAATAAAGTTTGAATGTAAATAATGCATAAGAATAATTTAATATTCATTATTTAAACTAACCAGTTGCTGTTTTCATAGGGCCTTTTGCTAAAAGAATATAATATTTGTTATTTAAAAGATTAAAGGTCATTCCATTTTCAAGTATTTCTATGTCTCTAGTCCATCTACAATTCAAAATTCCATCTTCAGCTTTAGCACTGAGACCTTTAATTTCAGAAATCTGTTAAGAAAAATAAACATGATACAAAAATTATAATTTTAAATTTAATTATGTTTTTAATTTAGTGCAACACTCTAATCATTAACTTTTTGTATCTTTTCTCATTCAACAATGAAATTTCAGAAATTCTTTAAAAAAATTGTCAAAGCTAACAATTAATAGTTTATTTAAACATACACACAAATAAACACATCCATATAAATACAAAACATTTTAAATTAGAGTAATGTATAGCATTTGTTTTTAAATTAATAAAATTAAAATAATATAAAATATGGATAAATCATACTATTTTTAATCTACAAGTTTTATAAATTTAACATGATAAAAAAATTGCCTGGAAAATTTTAGTCTAATAGCACACATAATAGTTCAGTGTGCAAAAACTGAAGACTATGATTTTTGCACAAAGTAGACTTAATTCTAAAAAATTCTAAATTGTTCAAATTACATGAGAAAACATATATAACAACTCAGAAGAGAGTGATGAACACTAATTAAATAAATCATTTTTTTTTTTATAGAATACAAGGAAGTTTCTAAAAATAACTAATAATTTAGTTTTTTTATGTTTGCATATAGAAACTGAAGATGAGAAACTAGATGTATTGCATCCGGATCAATTTCAATGATATGAAATTCCATAAAAATCTACAATTTCTTCAAAAATTATTGATACTACAGAGGTTTGAACTGATGTATTGCATCCGGATCAATTTCAATGATACGAAATTCCATAAAAATCTACAATTTCTTCAAAAATTATTGATACTACAGAGGTTTGAACTAAATTAATTGCAGGCAATTTAAATAAATTTAGTGAATATTATGGCTTACCTGCACCATACCAGAAATCTTGACATTAGAGTATCACAATATAATTTATCACTAATAACATTTATACTGATAGTCTAATTTTCTAAAATAATAATTGTCAATAAATAAATAAATTACTTCATAAAAATCAATGTAATTCTTGGGAAATTTTATAAATAATATTTGCAAATAATATTAAGATCATTTTATTTTGTAATTTTGTGCAACAGCTTCTTGTTTTAATTAGTAAAAATAATTACTAATTAAAACAAGAAGCTGTTGCACAAAATTACAAAATAAAATGATCTTAATATTATACCTACAGAAGAAAAAAAAAGCAAGAAATTTCACCGAACAAATTTAAAATCTATTATTATTATAATAAAATCTAATTAATTTGCACAATTTTAATCAGAAAATTCAAAAATTCAAAAAAAAGATTTTTACAGAAGAAAAAAAAAGCAAGAAATTTCACTGAACAAATTTAAAATCTATTATTATTATAATAAAATCTAATTAATTTGCACAATTTTAAAACCAAAACTGAAATTAGAATAGAATTTGATAAATATCTTATAGAAATAAAATACAGTAAGTTCCCAACTTATGCAGTTTCAGATATATACAGATGTGTGTCTGTATTTTTGTTGAACTTCCATAAAATACAAATGAAAATTTCATTAAACAATTTACTTTTTTCCTGAAATATCACTTATAGCCATAATTTTTCTTATCTATGCTTAAAGTATTCTCATAAATTTCATTTGGCAATTTCATTTTCTAATGCCCTGATCATGTATACCAAATTTAAGCATTGAAGGACTTATGTGATTTTCAATTTATAAGGGGAATTTTTTGGACAAATTAACTGCATAAGTTGGAGACCTACTGTATCATATTTAAGAAATTTTTATGGAAAATAATATTTTATTATTATTCAATTTTATATATAGATGTAAATTTTTTCCTCTTATTTTAAAATAAATTTAAGAAATAATATATTTTTCAATTTTTAAAAATGCATCATCTTGTGTTTATCATATTTTCTGCATATTGATCACAAATTTTATGCTTAATTTTTGCGTGGAAAAAGTAGAATATGATAATTGGATAAAATTAAATTAAAACATAAAATAAAAAAAATAGAAGTACTTGAAAATTATTTATTAAGATATATTTAATATAATTTAGTCAATATCTTATTATACATACAAACTACTGTACATTCTCATGTAGAGAATAGCAAAATAATGACCATTAAAACAATCATTCTGACTATACTATGCTAAATTTTTTGGTAAGTACAACATATTTTAAAAATATAATGCCTCATAAAAGATAAATTAAATTTTTCAAATTTTTTCTCAAAAATTAGAATACACATTATAACTAGTAAAAGTTAATAACAGTGGTTCAAATCATTGTTGACTTGTTTGGTAACATATTGATAGTTTGAAAAGACTATCAATATGATATGTACATTATAACTAGTAAAAGTTAATAACAGTGGTTCAAATCATTGTCATATCATTGTTGACTTGTTTGGTAACATATTGATAGTTTGAAAAGACTATCAATATGATATGGTACTCGAGTTGGTTGATTTGTACTTGATATTGCTTGATACATTGATCACAACTACATATATAATTTCAAATACAGGTATCCCTCATTATATGTGATCTTACTTTACGCGTTTTCGCAATAACGTGATTTTAAAAAGTTAATTTAACTTTTTAAATAAAAAAATTTTTGCTTAAAAATTGTCTCATGTAAATGAGACAAATTGGATGAACTGCTTGAGTTCCACTTATCAGAATTCACTAATGAAGAGCTTCTGGAAATGGAAAACACATGAATGATGTTTTCTATTTCCAAAAATCAAGAGCCCTTTGTTGCTAAGCCCATTGAATAGCTTACAACAAAACAAATGACCAAATTTTTTAAACACATTGACAGTGCAATCAGAATAATTGAAGAAAATGATCCTAATGAGACTAGAAGTACCAAAATTGCGAGAGAAATTCAAAATTCTTTGGCTTGCTGCAAAGAATTATTTAGAGAGAGGAAGAATGTTGCCCATCAGTGAATCTCAACTGTTTCATTAAAAATGTTGAAGATCATCAACCTATCATCCCAGGGATGTCGAGAGAGCAAGAGAGTAATGATCCAGACTCACTAGACCCAATCCATTCATCATTGGATTGAAGACTGTCAGAAGAATGTAGTGTTTAGGTGTTTATGACATTGTATTAATTAAATTCATTCATCCAACCATTCATTCATTAAAATTTGTGTCTTTTGTTTATAAGTTTAAATAATTCATTGATTAAAATTTCTTTTGCTCATAGGTGTAAAGTTTCATTTTTTTATCCTTCTGAAGAAACCCGTATCCCTATCTCACCCATGCTAAATTCAACTCACTTTAAAATTATTTCATAGAACCAATTAATCACATAAAGCAAGGAACACCTGTATAATAATTAATTTTTTGATTCTTTCATAATAGAGAGATTTTAAATTTTGAATATAGACTTTATATTACAATAAAAGTTGCAGTTTAAAAAATATTTATAATTTATTCAAATATTAAAAAAACAATCTATCATTTTCATGGAAAAATAGTTTTCTTAAAGCTCTCTCTCTGCCTTATTAAATTCTTATGATTTTTACTTATATGGGAATTGTCAATAACAACTTAATCGTTATAATAAGTAGAAATCTATTAAGTAATTTCTGAATTTGAAAAACAGAAATAGTTCATTATGCAAGAAACCATGGTAATTATAACTGATTTATTTCTTCAGTTCTGTTTACTTTTATTGTTGTAGAATATTTGTTTATAATTTAAGATTTAGATAAAAATTATAAATAAATATGCATATGAGAGCAGAACACATCATTAAACAGAAAAAATTTCAAAATAACTGATAATATGGGATGAAAAAGATAATACTAAATTAAAAATTTATTTTTACTTAGACCTTATTTATTATAAAATTCTAATTTAATTGGATGAAAAAAATAATACTAAATTAAAAATTTATTTTTACTTAGACCTTATTTATTATAAAATTCTAATTTTCAATTAAATATGTTAAAAATATAAACTGTTATACTGAATTCAAACTTAATCTGAATTAAGATATTTTAGGAAGCTGATATCATTAACAAATGATATCATAATATATTAGTTTATACAGTTCAAAATCTAACAAGTACAAAATGAGAAGCTTTTTCTGTATTAGAATTACTTGTTAGTTATTTTATTATTATTATTGAGGATGAATACTGAACATTTACTATGAAAACAAGATGCATGAATGATATTTGTAGGAAAATATTTGAAATTCCTAAACAAACAGAATAAGACAATTAACAATACTCAATTAGAGAAGTAGAAAAAAAATTGAAAGGGAGAAAATTCTAGAACTTGTTTTTATTAAATTTCTTTATCATACTCAACTTCTATCATGAAAATGCATTTTGTATGTGAAGTCAACATTTGTCAGTTCATTATTTGAGACATTGAGTTATGTATTACAGAAAAGGATATTACATTTAGTATTATATAAATTATTACAAATAAAATACATTTTTTGTTTACTGTTTATTGAATATTACCTTAAAATTGTGTAAGTCAGACTTTATGGCTTGGAGGTCATTTTAATTGTTCCATCATTTTGATATGAATTATAGGATTTGTAATATTTTTTAAATATGAAAAATCTAATTTATGCTATGTGTATTATAATTTGAAATTCTAATGTATCTTGCTGATGTCTGTAAACCATCAAAAATGAAAATATTAGGAAGCCTCAGTGTTTCAAACACACAAGGGAAGAATTGTCATTCTATGGTTACTGCATGATTATATTTATTATATATCAGGAAGTTTTTGACCAGAGTGATTTTGCTTATATTAAATGTTAAATTTCACCTTATATATAAAAATGTACTTCAACTAGATATTCAATGCTTATATCACTAGATTCCTTTCATATATTGTCATTTTTTGCTATCAGATTTTATGGATTTTAAATGTCTTCTCTAAATAAATTATGATTCTCTTTACATTCTGAATTTATTCCAAAGCATTCTCCATGATACTGAAACATAAGTCATATTATCTGAAACTTGCTTTCATTCAGTTTCCAATACAGAATTCCAAAACTTTTTATAATATAAACTTTTATCATGAATTCATAGTTGGAGAAATATCTATAGTCTATCATAATTTATATTCTTATACTAATGGACTAAAGGTTCTCCATTTTATTATTATTATTATTAAAGATTAAAAAAATTTAATAATTAAATATTACGACGAAACAAATGGGCATTGTCCATGCCCAGTTTCACCATTAGAAAGAAAAATATACACTGAACATTATTCTGTTGAAAGTGAAATTCTACCCCTCATGAAATGATTAATTTTAATCTTTAAATTTCTTTAAAGATTAAAGTGAATCATTAATTATTTCATAAATCTAATAATGTGTAATGTATTTAGGCAGAAATTTTATATAAACAATATTTCTGGGAAATTAAAATCAAATATTTAACATTTAAATTTTATTGTTTTTTTAAAGAAAAATGTGATTTTAAACAATAAAAGCCTAAAATTTTTCAGAAAATTTAACAGAATCTGCATAAAGAGTTTATTTCGTACAAAAAATATTTTGTACGAAAATATTATAAATGATCAGACTACTGAAACTGTATTTTAAATTTTGGAATTTTAAAAAATCGAGAGAAAGTTATCATCATTTTGATTTGTAAATTACCTATAAAATGTTCGAAATTTCAAGAAATATTTTTAATAAAAATATTATATATAAATTTTGACTACAATGCAGTTTTACCGGGGTATTTTACAGAATTCTTTATGATGTTTCGAGAGATAATACGTCTTATTTTAAATTCAGAATTTAGATAAGTGAGACTATCACGAAGATAAAATATTTTCAAGTAGATTTCTGGATATATAATACAGGTTTTAGACTCATAGAAATTCGATTTCGTGAAAAAATGATTTTAATAATAATAATAATAATAATAATATTTTTTTCTTTAATTTTTAAAATATAAAGTGAACTAGGATAAATTTTGACAGTATTTTTCCCGAGTAAAATATTTATGCTTATCATAACTCACGGAGAAAAAAACGAAATCATTCCTCCGCCAGGCAATTGGAAAATATTTTGCATCTCCTGATCCCGATACTCAGAAGGGTAATTGACTCCAGCATAGAAGGACGATGCGGATCACTGTTGGGAAAAACTGAAGATTTTTCTAAACCGGCTTTGGAACTGTAGCTATTTCCTGTTTAATGGGGCACCTAGCACTTGCAAGAGAAGGCGGAGTAGATAGAAAGGCCATCAAACACTATGTAGGCCAAAAAAAACCACGAGTAAAAATGCCTTAATCACCACTCCCTAACGCTTAGTTGTGAAGAACAAAGACCACTCTTATACCCTTGTTAAAACTAATAAAAATCAATCGAACCATAATAATAGAGTTTTGTTTCCCCTAATTTTGTACACAATCTATCCAGATGTCTATTATTTAATATTGAATAAGATAAGATTTATAACTTAAATTGAATAATAGAAATTTTATTAATGCTGCAAAATTGAAGCGCACAGATCATACATCTGTTTATTATCGATATCTAACAAGAGATATTGATATTAATATAAGTAAAATAAAAATACCGGAAAAAACATTCTTTTTTTCCACCCTTTCTTTTCTTTAAAAGCAAATGCAAGGAAATTGGTTTTTATTAAAATTTATAACTCTTTGGAACTGGTGCAGTGGATTTAATTGCTTCCAAGTTAGTATTGGAGGTAATTCGCCAATTTCTATAGTAGTTAAATGTCAAGAGTAAATATTGAGATGTTCCATGTTACGAGATCCAATCAAGTCCGACCACAAGTGAGACCAAAAGTAACGCCTCTATAAAAACAGATCGAGGTTAAAGATACGAGGAATTGAGTAGCCATTTCTAACCTTACAAACGAGTAACATGTCGTTGACGTCAGCAGCAATTAACTTGGTTCCTAGATTACTTATAAAAATAAAACATTTATTAAAACCGAAAGTATACGTATGTATAAAAGTATCCTATGTAACAATATAGTAAGTTTTGGACTGTGATAAATCATTTACGTATTAAGAAGAAAAAGGATGTTAATATTTCAATAAATGATTGGTATCTGCATTTTTTTAAAATTTTATGGTAGTACTACAAGTTACCTGGTAGATGTTAATATTTTTAATGACTGTTTTGTTTGGAATGATCTGATCTTAGATGCTGAAATTACAACTGAAGAAATTACTAATGTTTTTCAGAGAGCTAAAAATGGAAAGTCACCAGGGATTGATGGTATATACATAGAATTTTTTAAGAACGCACCATTTTTAATTGATAAACTTTGTAATAAATTTATTATTATTTTTACTAAGGGTGAAATACCATCTGACTGGAAAATAAGTATGGTTGTGCCAATCTTTCAGAAAGGGTCTCATTCTTTACCACAGAATTATAGAGGAATTAGTTTATTGCTTGTACTATCTAATTTGTAGAGATTTATTATGGATAAAAATGGTATAAATAGGTATGATTTATAAATTTTTGAATACAACAGAGCGTCGATTATCCGAACTAATTTGGACCAAGGATAGTTCAGATAAATGATTTTTTCAGATAATTGATCTGACAGAAAAATAAGAAAAAACACAATGTAAAAAATACAAAACAAATTTCAAAATATTCAAAAAATTCTACTTCTTGCATTCATTTCTTTGCACATATACTAGAAGAAACGGTTGTCTCCCGTTTTTTTACTTTCAAATTTCGATGCATTATTATATTTATTAAATCTTGCGTAATCTAGGAAATGTCATTCATTCTCGTTGAATGGATAAAATTCATGTTATCTCTTTCACGTCAATATTAGATAAAGAAATGAAAGAAAATGGCTGTTTCGAAATAAAAATAATAATTAAAGTTGAAGGCTGATAGATCACTGTAAAATTGGCATTTTTAAACAGAATTCTGAATAAAATATTTAAAATTCCCTTTAAAAGAATCATTGAAATAATCAATTCTTGGAATAAGATTATTAAATTTTAGACAACTCAAAATCATCTAATATTTAATTATAACGCATTTTACATTATTATGATTGATTTTCCAATAATTTTCAAATATTTTATTTTAAAATAACATTTTTTTAATAGAATGAATTCTCTTTCTTTAAACTTTAATCTCAACCGAATACTAGCCCTGTTGAAGATGTCAACTCCCTTTAACAGGCCAATTCTTTGCAATGATGATATCAAAGAAGATAGTCTAAACATTTTTAGATTTTAACCTCTTTATTGCACTTAGCAGGATCCTAGGAATCCTCTTTAGTGCGCTATCACGTGATGTAAATTTGGCAATTCTCCACACTTTTTATGTCTGTTTAATCCAAAAGTTGATTAAATGTAGCATGAAACATCAACTTTGTCCTTTTTGAAATGTTTATAGTTTGGTCAAAATTCACCATTATCGGAGAGAAATATTTCGTAGTTTGACTATGAAAGGTTTCCAAGTGAATAAATCTACACTCATCTACACGTATCATAATGCATTACGTTAGTCTTCAGAGTTTAAAAAATAAAACTTAAGTTTATGCTTATAAAATTACAGTATATTATCCGTGAAAAGATGTAATATATTATTGTATTGTTTCACAAATCGAAAATAAAATGTCGAGAAAAACGGAAGTAGACAGGGTCATTCCTTTCTATTGCACAACATATGGAACTGGAGCAAGCAATAAGAGATGCTAAAATAAATTTTGATAAATGTCAAATGATTAGGAACGGCTATAATTATTTGAAATTTAAATATTCAAAAGTGAAAAAGCTGATAAGATTCTCATTAATAATCTTAGAACGTGTAAAATTAATTTCTAATTAAAATAAAGGTAAAAATAAATACAGAGCACTGAAGTAGAACGTCTCTTTATCGCGAGTGTTACTTAAAGTGCTTATAACTGTTCACTTCGCAATACTCTCAACGACCCAGGCATGCAATCATGTATATAAATCGTTTCGGAATGCATCGCTCCGCATATACAATTCTGTTTGTGAAGTGAAGAGCATTAGTCCAAAAGTTCTACTCCAGCGGTTCTCAACATTTTAGTCTATTGACATTTAACCGAAAAGCTAAACCCTTTTAAAAAATTTCATAATAAAAATATCTCGGTTTTGACGTATTTGCACATCTTATTTTTTTCTTAAATAACGTATATTTATTTAGTGATATGACTTATATTATTCACGTAGTAATCTTTAAAAATTAATCTACTCATCATTTTCACGATATTGTTTTAAATTTCTGACAATTTTGAAATGTAGTTTTTGCAAAAATCCTGCAAGTTCTCGAATCTTAATAGTAAAAGTAAAGTTCTTGTAAAAGTTCTGCAATCTTGTAATGCAGTGTACACACATCCATTCATTTATGTAGGATATATTGTACAGGCATCCTTAGTAAAAGAGATTCAGCAGAGTTAAAAAGTTCTGATTAGAGTGGCAGAGACCTTAGATTCAATTGCCAATTAAGTAAATCGTCACAAGCTTCTAGTAAAAATACAGTATTTAGTTACACATTCATTAGCAGAGTAAGAAGCCTTAAAAGGCAAACAAAATCTTCTCTGTTAGGATTCTCTGTTAGGTTTGGCCCAAATCTAAATCGCTATATCATCGCACCTTTGCTAATGATTTTAAAACTATAGTAATATGAAATCAATGTAAAAGTAATCATTGTATTTTAATAGAAAAATATATGAACTATTGAAATTTAAATGCATTAAAACCTCGATTTTACGGACTATAGGGGCAAGACTAGTCCGTAAAATCGAAGTAACATTTATGCAAGTTCTCGAATCTTAATAGTAAAGTTCTTGTAAAAGTTCTGCAATCTTGTAATGCAGTGTACACACATCCATTCATTTTTATATGTGGAAGAATTTTTATATTGGAAATTTCTCCTAAAATACTTACACAGGCAATCCTCAACTTACATAAATCTGATATAGGTAGATCTATACTTATGTAAATTAATTTTATTTAATGAACTGGGCCTGAACCTGGTCTCTCCTGAAAAACTGAAGCTGTGGGATTTAGATATGAATTTGGATGCTTTAAGATGATAAGTGATTACCATGAAACTTATGTGCATAATTTTTAGTGTAACTGAAACTGTTTTTAGTGTTAAGTCTTTGTAATCCACTAATAATCTATAACATATGCTCTGACATAAATAGATTTGATTTACATAGGATTTTTTTTAGTGTTAAGTCTTTGTGATCCACTAATAATCTATAACATATGCTCTGACATAAATAGATTTGATTTACATAGGATTTTGCAGAACAATCCACCTATGTAAGTCTGAAATTGCCTGTATTGAGAATCAATATGAAAATTTTCTGTTTTTATATTCAGATTTCTTTGATAGTTAAATATTTTATTCATGTCATTCACTTCAAATAAAAATTCAAATTCCTTTTCGCTTCTTTTTGTACAAAATTAAATCTTAACAACAGCTCAAATTCAAGTGAAAGATTGATATGTTTAGCAAATAATAAATATATCAATCTTTTGCTTGAATTTGAGCTGTTGTTAAGATTTAATTTTGTATTTAATTTTATACATGATATTTCATATTAGTTTAGCATGATGAATTGATTGATTGATGATTTTTTTTTCCCTCTAGCCACCCAGAATTGGTGGAATTAAAGTTTACCAAGAAAATGTTGCACGAAATGAAATTATTATGGATTTAGAAGTGATGTAAGTATTCATATAATATTTAAGAATAATGTCATTTAGTATTTTATAAATTATTTTAAATTGTTGATATTAAAGAATTATGATATTTGACATAACAAAAGAATATTACGATTATTAGCATAATATTCATTCTAAGTTTTCCTGCATAGCAGATAATGATATTAAACTTCATTGTAAAGATCATGAATATAAAATATAAAACTAATAAAATAATAAAATACGTATGAAACTGTAATTCATAGTTATTTTAATAGGTATTCAGGTGATTGTAATATTCAAGTAAAAGTAAAACGAATGAAAGCTGGAATTAAGGATTTTCAGGTAAAATTTTTATAAAAATATTTATTTTATCATAATTATACACAAACATATGTCATTATTTGTATATCAATATTTACAGCAGACAAGTGCTGTAAAACAAATTTCACTGTAAAGTGAATCATAGCCTTTTTTCATTTGCTAATACATATAAAAGCCTAAAAACATATTCACACTATTATTAAATGCACAATAATGCTAGATCTAAAATATAAGCCAAATGGCCAAGTTTTAAAGCATTTGCATATCACTTTGGAGGATCCAGATTCAATTCTGATCTCGTGCAGTTTTTCAGACTGGTTCTGAGCCTAGCTCATTTATATGTTAATTTATGTTTTATATATCTATTCTAAGTATTTTTTATTTATTTATTTATTTTTTCAGATAATTTTCATTTTGAGATATAAAGTAAAAACATGGAATATAATTAAGAAATGCTGTATTAGTGAAATGACATAAAATGAGATATGCCTATATATAAATACAGGTAGTCCTCTACTTATGACTATCTTAATTTTACATCTCTCATATTTATAACTGTTATTAATAAATTCTGCAATTGACAAAGAGTTTGAATCCCTGACCAATAACTGATATACAAAAAGCATCCTTTTTATATCTGGTTCTTGTATTTTTGTGTTTGTTAAGTTTATTACAATAAAGTAGTGTACAGGTCAACCTGGTTGTGAGATTTTGATTTTACATACAATTATAATTTGTACCAAAACTCTATTTATAAGCCTTTACTCTGATTTTATAAGAAATTAGTAGCAAGCAAATGTTTCAAAGTTAAATAAGGCACCCTTTGTTAACTTAGATGATGATATCAACAACTTTTAAATTCTTCTATCTTTTTTTATGCCAGGAACCTTCATATAAAGTTTTCAAGAAGGTGGAATCCAGATTCAATTCTGAATCCTCTGGGTTGAGAGCTGATAAGCTTTTATTCAGGTAATCTAGTAATCTAGCCCTGGAGTTCAACTAATCATGAACTCCAGTCATAAAGTAACTGATGGAGTTTATCAGCCCAGACCCAAACTTTACAGAAGAAATTTGGAGCTGTAAGCTTTCAAATTGAATTTAAGTACTCCAAATGGTAAGCTAACTTGTTACCAAATGGCAATATAACAGACCAATAGCAATGTTACTTTTTCAATTAGTTAGGGAAATGGCATTTTTCTTTGAATTTATATAATTTTATATTATATTTTTATTTGCTGTGTTTATGATGAAACAGGACAATTTAGGAAATTCTTTTACATTATGGAGGTATTGCACTTTAATTAAGTATTTAGATGCAAATTATAAACCAACTGTAGTGAATCCCAAACTAAATAAAGACACATCATGTGAGTTATGAAATATTTCTGTTTGTGTAGATTGTGTATACACATACTAGCTTAATTAAGATCTTTATAGAAATTTATTTATCAAAAATATTTTTGGGTGTGTCCATCATTAGTTACAGTTAATCAATAATTAATATCAAATAATTAATTTTTATTCAATTGATGATAGGGTTGACCAGAATATGCTTTTATTAGTAAATAAATTTCTATTAAACTTTGTTTCTATTACACCCCTTTTTTATATCAAGATTTAAAAAATATCATAATTAAATTTAAGAAGTATGGGATATCTCAGGACATAAAAATCATCTTCAGTTATATGTTATTAGCACTGATTTTTAATTTTTTACATATTTTACAATAAACAATACTCATTGATAAAAATCAATATCCAAATTATTACACATTTATATATTAATTTTTTATCAATACCTAAATATTTATATTGCTTTTTATGAAAAATTATGCAAAAGTGAATGGCCATTTTGATAGTGATTGAATGGAAAATCATTTATCATAACAAATACATATTACAAATTAATAACGAACAAGCCAAACTTCCCCTGGCGGATAAAGTTTTTAATTCATATTAATTAATTATTTTTATATATTAATAATTATTTGCATTTAAAAATAATATTTGCATGCATAAATATAAAATAACATGCAAAATGTAGTTTTGCCCCATGTTTGAATTTGCATTAGGGCAAGTATCTTTTTGTCACCCTGATGATGTCTGTGCTTATGATGATAAAATTGAACTTTTTATGAAGCAAGCAGCTGTGATATATTGTATACTAATATCTTATATGTAAATGAATTAAAATCTATTATTTTTATCCTATTGCTGTTTTATTAATTTTTTTTTATTATAAATATGTAGAATTAATGATTAAATAATAATAATAATACTGTTATATTATTAATTTAGCTATAGAGACTGTTATATTTCTTGAAATTAATAGCTGTAAAATTCATATTATAATAGTATAAAACTATGGTCTTTTAATCATTTGTTAAATTAATGAGTTAATTTTAAATTTGAAATATAGAAAATAAATAATTTTTTTTTTTTTCAAATTTTATTAATAAAATAATATATTTGAGGAAAAGTTAATTTGTTGCCTATATTATTTATTCATTTGAACCAAAACTATTTTTCTTAAGAAATATCTTATAATTATCAATTTAATGTAATTAATGTATTTAAAAACACTCTAATTATAATTAATTTTTAGATAAATGGCAAAGTACGTGTTGTTTTAAAACCTTTAGTTAAAAAGATGCCATTGATTGGTGCTGTAACAGTATTTTTTCTGAATAATCCTGTAAGTTTTTGCATTTTTATAACTTTTTTTAATTACATGTAGTATATTATTTTAATTAAACAATATATTAACAGAAAATATAAAATTTGTGTTAGTTGTATTTTTAAAAATTTTATAAACAGTATTTAAGAAAAATTACCTTATAATTTATAATATTTACTAAATAATTAACTGCTTACACTCAAACAAATTTAATAATACATTAATGCACTATTAAATCAAAAATAATAATAATAATAATAATAATAAAATTGATGGAATCAGATATAGCAAAAGCTAAGAATAGGAAAATAAAATAATAGAGAAAATAACAAAACAATATTCTGTTCAAAATTTTGATAATCATTGATAATGTTCCAACTTATCATGTTCATTTTTAACAACTTTCATGAAAATACTAAAGTCTTATTTTTCTACCATATATCTGTACAGACTAGAAAATTGATATATCTTATCAATTAAAAATTGATATAACAATAGACTTTAAAATTGCCAGTAACATCTTAATTTTGACAGATCAAGATGTTACTGGCAATTTTAAAGTCTATTGTCTAAGAAGAACATTAGCATGCATAATATGAAAAACCAGGCAATGACCTAAGTTTATATAAAAGTTTTGTAATTCAAAAATATTTATTAATTTTGTTCCCATATTTTACCAATGTTTAGAATTGATTAGTAAAGTTTGTATGAATACTGTAAGAAAACATTATACCCCAAATTTAGCATAAATCTAAAGATAACTTCACTAGATCTTCACATTATTAATATTCATGACCTCATAACTTCAAATTTTTTTTTTTTAATTTGAAAGCTGTGAGGTCATGACTAAACACAACTGAACAACAACACTTGAACTGGAGATTGATACTGCCAAAGTTGAAGAATTTCTAGATATCTATGGAACCAAATCAAAAATAATAATAATAATAAAATTGATGGAATCAGATATAGCAAAAGCTAAGAATAGGAAAATGCAGAAGATGAAAATGAGAGTTGAAAAGTCACAATTTTACATCATCAAAGAAATGGCAACTGCATTTCACCAATATTCTCAGCAATGATAAGATTAAGAAAATAGAAACTGCAATAAATTTAGATCTATAAAAAGAAAGAAAATGATGAAACACTGAAATAATTTGTGAAAAAAAGAAAAAGCCCACTATCTAATCATATATTAAATTTTATAAATCTGGAATAAAGGCCTACATCTTCCATAAAATAGCCATTCATCTCCTTCCTGTTTCCATTATGAATGCTATTATTAATTTGGATTATATTAAACCTATAAGGTGAATTATATCCCTTCTTTCTTAACTTCAGATTGTTTTGTCATCCACCATTAATAAAATCATCTTTAGTAAACAAAGCTATCATAAAACTTAAATACAGGAATCCCTTGATTAGTGCGGTTAATAAATCCTCACAATACACCACATATATCAAAACCGCACTAATCAAACTAAAAAACCAATGTGAATAATCACAATGAATCCTGGAAAATATCAAAATTATAAACATGTATTTTTTCCTCTCTCTCAAAACGTATCTATATTGCATTACATCTACTTTAAATCATTGAGGAATATGTATAGGTATTTAAAAATTTATAGTAAGAATTAAAATTTATTTTTCACAAAAAAAATCTATCTGGCTCTGCTACGTGGAAACCATATAAGGCAGCAGGTTGAAGTGTATATCTTTATACCCAATGACCAAACTGCAGTTTGTACAGTGATGTTTTTACAAAAAAAAAAAAAAAGAAAAAAAAGAAAAGTACTTTTACTGAAACTTTTCTCCATCATGTTTCTGATGAAAAATTATTCAAGTACTTAACATGGTAAGGAAACCTGAGCTTAAAAATTTTTAAAAATTGAGTATCTTAACAACTATTCATTCCATTGTATTATTTCTGCTTAGTGTAGTTAATTTTGTTTGTTTCTGAGACTTGTTATGAATGTAAAAGAAAGCATATTGAAATAATGGAAAGTTTTTTAATTATTATTTGGATTTAATTAGCACTTTATTGATTTGATGAACAGTAAATGAATTGAAGTTACAGAATAATTCAGTTATTGGGCATTTTTGTGTGCATATATTTGTCAAATTTAGTTGTTGTTATATGAGGCATTTCTGAAAATCATGACCAAAGGAAAATCCAGTGAATGATTACTGATTTATGTGTATGTACTGCTGCTGTGTAGCAAGCATTTTTATTATTGTTATCTTGAGCAATTAGCTGTAGTGGAACTGCAGTAAAAGGCCTCATTTTAACTCTGCCAGAGCATTTTTTTTAGATCTGATGTAAAAAAAAGCTGAATTGTGAGGTAGATGCATTTGGCATATTATTGACTGTTTCATTGTTATAATATTTTTATACTGTCATCATCATCAATAGATCAGTGGTGCATATCTTCCCGTAGGCTTCTCTTATAACTTCAGAATAGAGATAACTCTTCTGTATCCAGTGCCCATGGAAAGTGAATGGAAACTATGGTGGCTCTTCTCCTTTCTATTTTGGTATACTGTTCTACATCCCTTGCTGTGTAGTATTCCACTGTGGAATACTTAAGCACAAACTCTGCATATCGAAGGAAAGATGCCACTTGACCTGTTTTACTTGTTCACTCACTCAAGTTGTTTTTCTTTGAGTGAACACTTCATAACAAACTTTGCCATATATTCAACGAAAGGGAGTTTAGAAGGCATACATAAAATAGCATTGTCTGCAAAATAATTCATATCTTCTATCTTTGTAGAAACAATTGAGGAGATATATAAATGCCTTTTTCATTTCTTTCGATTCCAGTAGTGGAGAATATTTAAAAAAGGTACAAACTATTCGCCGCATGTAATCATATATCTTCCTGCTTCCCAAGATATATTTATGTATCCTTCTATCCCCTGCCAACGGACTAATATTGTACAGACATCAATCAATGGTCCAGTACTGAATTCATCTGAAGCAGATGTGTGTTGCCTTTTCTGCTCCTCAAGAGAGTAAATGTATAGGAACAATATCCGTGAATTTAAGTGGCCACAAGTTTTCTTTAGTTTAATTATATAGCCAGTAATTATGTTTAAGCTGGCATCAAGTACTTTGTATTGGTGTTTGCTGATTCATCATTTATTTTAGTTTAGTTCTCTATACTATAGACTTCTGTGTTTAATCATCATCATTCATTACAAATAGAATGCACATCTTTTTAAAATCACTGTAAGAAAAACTGTTCATTTTTATCTTACTAGACAAACATTGCAAACAACTTATTAACAAAAGTTATGTCATAGTGTGGTATTATGGGCCTCATTCATTTTCTCAAAACTTAACTATAAAAATAATGACAAGTTATGCAAGCAAGAATATTTGATTAAATCTCCACAAAAATATTCTAAATATTGCTTGGTTTTTTGTTTGTTTATACCGAGCACCAAATTTTTAGTAATAGTATTTTTTTCCTTTTGTCTTTTTAATTATGAATGCATTTGTCTTTTATTGATTGCATAAAAAGTCTCTGTAAAATTTTATTTCACTGTTATACTTAAACTTTTACAATATAGAAAAAAAGCATTCCAGAAAGTGTGGTTTTCACTTAGTACTCAAGTAAAGATGGTCGAGGTTTAAAAACATGTGAAAAAATATTTATGTAAATTGATGTTCAGATTTTTAAATGCATTAATTCCATATTCATTCAATACATGTTTAAATAAAACATATAGCTTTTATTATTATGAATTTAAAAGTCATCTGAATTACAATTTTTCTTTTATAAGAACCTAAATCTGAAGATTATAAATTAACCTGAAAAATAGAAACTGCAAATTTCATCGATTATGACACCTTTTGCAATAAATTAATAAATTTGACTATTTTAAAAATGTCAAAAATTTTTTCAATACATGCAGAATACATATATAATTACTACAATATAATTAAGCATTTATTCATAATGTTTTTAATTTTTCAAAAATTCCAAGAATTGATAGTTTCCAAAATAATTTGCAAATTTTTCTTAAAAAGTTATTTAAGGATATATTTTAAAAATAATTAATAAATAAATGAATACTGAACAGTGTCTATGAAATTTTGATACATTTACAAATTTATAAAATATTTTATCTGTTTGATGCAAATATTTATATATATATATATTGTTATATTAGAAAATTATATGACTATTGTTTACTTTTTCGTACTAAAAAAAACTTATGAATTTTTAAATAATTATACAGTTCATAACAATTGGAATTTTAATTTAAATTCAGAATTTTTAATTAAACGATATTACTGTTAATTTTTCACAAATTTATAATGGTATTTTATATAATAAATATCAAATCTGAAGCCATTTTAAAATCATGTTAGAATTTGTATACTGTTAAACATATACCTGATTCAATAAAACACTTTATTTATTAATATACAATAATTCTCCGATAATTTATGAAAGTGCAAAGTTTGAGTATTAAAAGAAATTCTTTGATCATGATTATAAAATTATTATACGCATTTATATAACAAACAATATCGTTAATCATTTATTCGAAATCGAATAGTAAGAAGTGATTTTTTATGCTAATAGTAATAAAGATTTGGTTTTCAACAAAAATTTGTTGAAATTTATGAAATAAAATTCTTTCAGTCTAATTCTACTTAAATATTCATTCTGGAACCATATAGAAAAATAATATACAGTATAGCATAATCAATTTCAAAAGAATGAAACAGTTAACATGTATACGAATTTTTTCTATTTATTTATGACTATAATGTGATTACACTGAATGAAGAATACAATAATTTTAAATGATATCCCTAATGCAGGACTAATTAAAATAATTTATTTCATCCCAAAAATTCTCCATAGAGCATAATTATTAAAATGATGAATTTGAACCTATGGAAGTACATATCCTTGGTACATATGTTTTGAGTAAAGAATGTAAGTGCCAAATGAAGCGGTATGAAGATATTTATCATTGTTTACATAAAATTTGTAAAAATTTTATAAATATTGAAATTAGTAAAATCTTAACTAAGAATCTAATTACATATTCCAGAAGTAAAAATAGAGTATATATATATCATTTCAATGCATAAAAATGATAATTGCAAAACACGAAATCCAAGTAATGTGAATTGTATTCTTCAAATATAAGTTATTGTTTCAAGTACAGATATCCCTCCTATAACACGGTTTCGCTCTAACACGATTTAAAAATTGCGGAAACCCTCATATGTACTTCTACAACACGGTTTTTACTTAACACATTTAGAAAATTCCGTTTACTCTCTTACAACATAAAATATTTTCATTAATTTTTATAAATCCATACTATGGGCCAGGTCCGCCGAGAGGGGGTGACATCCGTGACTTTTGTCACGGGCCCGACCGTCGGGCCTGAAGTGTCACATAAAGTGTCCGATAGTTCGCAGACTGCCGACAGAGCACCTAAAGCAGTCGTACCAAAATAAACTTTTTTATATATAACATAGTATGTAATATAGGAATTTTGAATTTATTGTTTGACTTTTTTAAATAAATGCTTACTGTTTTATATGGCTTTTTTTATTAAACCAAAGTGATGCACTTTTTTAAGTGGGATCCAGACCACAGACTTGTCACGGGCCCGAAAATTTCTCTCGGCGGCTCTGCTATAGACATACAATACACACAAAATGCTATATTGGGAAATACTTTTTGTTAAAATTAGTCATAATAATGGAATTTCGCTAGTTTGCCGTTAGAGAGAGAATATTTTCAGTCTATTATGCAGTTTATTTATGATTTCCATTTGAAATTGAGTTAATTGGCGACAATTGAGTATTTGTATTCCAAATGTTCAGTTCTTGGATAAAAAATAAGTTTTTATTCTTTAATAAAGGAATGTGAAATTTTTATTCATAATTTTTTTTGAGTATATGTTAAGGAACGATTGTTTTGTGGCGGGTTATATTATAGATTTTGTAAAAAGCAGATGATACACAAACTTTAAATGCAGAAAAAAGTTCAGAAAGTGCTGTTGATATTGTTAAAGAAAAAGTTCACGTTTTAACGAAACAGTAGTAAGGAAGATATAATTATTAAATGAATGTTATATAGGCTGTATAGTTTTCTTTCCTTTTATTTTATGCATATTGTTTTTGTAACAGGATCTTACACGTATATATTTTTTCTTTGTTTCTTGTTGTTCTTAAAAATTAAATTTATGTGGAATTAAAGAAAATTATTTTTATTGGAACGTAACTCTCCTTTTTGTATTTGTTCCTTTGTTTCTTGTTCTTAAAAATTAAATTTCTTATGTGGAATTAAAGAAAATTATTTTTATTGGAACGTAACTCTCCTTTTTGTATTTGTTCTGGGTCTCATATAACACGGTGTTTTTTAGGAACTTATCTACCGTGTTATAGGAGAGATGCCTGTATTTACAAAACGATTCCTATGCTAATAGATTTTGAATAAAGAAAATTTTAATTAGTAAAATTGATCGAAAGAAACACTAGAAACTTCTACATAACGCTAGAAATGCCGAATACTTAAATTCAAATTTTTCATAGTTAAAAATGGATAAATTACATTCTAGCAGCCAATTGTCATTAAAAAATAAAAGTTTAAGAATAGTGTTCAAGACATAATTTTCGGAAATATTGATCTGCTAAATCTAGGCAAATGGCGCGTGGCAAAGCGTTTTGACTTGGACCATTTACTCAACCTTTTTTTTCCCCCGGGCCGCAATATGCTATATCAGCAGTCTGCAATGAATTGATGTCACGTGGAAAAAACTGACTTCTAAAAAATCTCCTAAAAAAACTCTTGACTTCTCAATTCGTGAATATCATAGGTCAGTGTTTTCTAAATTGGTGTCACGTGGAAAAAACTGACTTCTAAAAAATCGCCTAAAAAAACTCTTGACTTCTCAATTCGTGAATATCATAGGTCAGTGTTTTCTAAATTGACCAATGACCTGCAAAATTTTATGAGTGTGTTAGGAAGGACCTAGCAAATTATATTTTTGGTATGTGGGAAAAGAATTCCACGCTTTCATTAAATTCATTACTGTGCGTTCGGGGCCGCACGTAATAGCTTGGCGAGCCGCAGGTTGAGAATGACTGATTTAGAAGAATCCGCGGTCTCCCATATGCAAAATTTTTTCAGGAAGAATCAGGCCTGGCTTATTGACTCTATCTGGCGGTTAATCCCAGTACGAATATAAGTAGACAATAGCATCCCATTCCTTATTAATCAGGAAAACGTCGTAAAAACAAGACAGACAATCATTTTAAAATTGATTAAATACATGCACGGTAATAATAGATGAGAAAGTATGGATTATCAAAAAAGGTGAACATAGCTTTAAAATGATGAAAATATAAAGACTACTGTTACTAATGTTCAGATCGTGTCGGCCAAATTAGTTACATGGAGTTTCGGTTGTCGAGCTAAAGGACCCTGCGCCGATTTGTCTTGCTTTCTAGTAAATTTATAGTAGTAGACCTTCCCGTCCTTTACAGTCAGCTGATTCTGCCACTTGTTAGCACTAAATTATTTCTGCCTGGTTGACTGCGTGGAAGTTTTCGGCTTTCCAAACTGGATGATCGGGTTCGATTCTCGGTTCCCGCACTTTGGACATGTTATAGAATCCGGGCCTAGAGGTCGATTTTTTTTTTTTTTTAACAGATGACGCCACTTTCCATTCAGGGAGAATACTAAGTGGCGGGGCGAAACAAGCCCTTCCACAGGCTGCCCACCCCTGCGGAGGGGTCAGCCGGATTGTGGAGGACGGGGATCGACGGGCCGGGCCCGGACCCCATGATAAATATTTTCAAGGGGTGGGACCCGAGACTCGAACCCGGGTCCTCCAGAGTGGAAAGCCGAAGCGTTTCCACGCGGCCAATCCGGCCGACTCCTAGAGGTCGATTCCTATCTCCACAATCCGTTCAGAGAAGGGAGTGGGCAGCCTGAGGAAGGACTTGTTTCGTCCCGTCACTTTGTATTCTACCTAAGGTCACCATTCTCTCCCGGATTAAAAAAATTTTTGTCAACAGATGACGCCACTTTCCATTCTAGAAGAATATCAAATGACGGGGCGAAACAACTCCTTCCACATGCTGCCACCCCTTCGAACAGCCGGATAATGGATGACGGGGATCGACGGGCTGGGTCTTGACCCCATTATAAAAATTTTCAAGGGAGTGGAACCTCAGCATTCTTGGACCCGAGATTCGAACACGGGTCCTCCAGAGTGGAAAATCGAACCGTTTTCACGCGGCCAGCCCGACCGACGTTTAAAAAAAAAAAAACTATCCCGAATCCTATTCCATCATTAAATTTAAAATAATTTAATAATGCTAGGGTTATTGGCTGTTATTTTTTATTAAATAGTAAAATTATTCCCTTGCTTATTATTTGATTATAATCTTTGTCAAAAAATAAAATTTTATTTACTCCATTTTTTTGTCAACAGATGACGCCACACTCCATTCAGGAAGAATCGAAACAAGCCCTTCCACAGGCTGCCCACCTCTGCAGAGGGGTTAGCCGGATTGTGGAGGATGCGGATCGATGAGCCGGTCCCGGACCTTATGATAAATATTTTCAAGGGGTGGGACCTGACACTCGAACCGAGTCCTCTATAGTGAAAAGCCGAAGCGTTTCCACGCGGCCAATCCGGCCGACTTTACTCCATTTGTGCTTGTTATTTTTTCATAACTTAACATTTTCTTTATCACTATTGTGGGACCGAGGACGGTATTGACAGGCGTTAGGCCTAAATGCGGTGATAGTCAGGATCTGACACCAGTCGGGTACGATCAAGGGTGTCGGTTCTTTAAAAGTTGAGGTATGGAATTTTGTGATAGCAGGATCCCCACAAAATAATCTAAGCGATTAAACTCCACAACTCAATAACTTAAGAAAAATTTATTTCGAGATTTACGATCAAGTTCTGACATCGCTAACTGATCGTTTCAATACAGAAACAATTAAATTACTTACCCAGTTTGAGAATTTTATCATTGGAAAGGAGGATGTGGATTCTAAAATAATAAACGAGTTTTATAACAATTACTCAATGGATCGAGAAAATACTGATTTCGATAATGAAAGACTAAGAAACCAAGGAGATCTCTTTTTAGAATATGCGAAAAGAAATAACAGATGTGTTAATTGTTTGAACGACGTCGTTCAATATTTAAAGTCGAATAACTCACTACCTGATATTTTTAATGAGTATACTAAATTAGTTCGAATAATGCAAACAATCCCAGGTTCCACGTGTACAAATGAACGATCTTTTTCAACACTTCGTAGGGTAAAAAGTTATACAGTACAATGACGGAATATCGTTTAAATGATTGTAGCATTTTGAATATTTATGATGATTTAACAGCTTCCTTAGATATTAAAATGTTGTTGAATGAGTTTATCGGGAAAACCGCGTCTAGAGCTACCTACTGAGTGATGAATTGCTTCCTTAGAAAAATTTTGATACTTTGGATTATGTAAGAGTTGGATTGGTCAACATCCAAGGAAAAAATTTGTTTTCATACAGAGAGCAAGTGCCTTGGCTTGCCTTGCATTAAATTATAAATAATTTTATCAATATTCTGAGGTATGGAATTCCATACCTGCAAAAATGTGAGGTATGGAGTCTTCCATAGGGTGACCACCCGTCCTACTTTGGGAGGACATCTCCTACAATTAAATCTTTTGTCCTACGTCCTACCGCCTAACAGAAACGTCCTACTTTCACAGATAACTACTTTGCTATTGGCGATTATGATCACGCGACCGGCGTGCTTCTGTGTTGAATAGGAAACTGAATGCGTCCGTGGTCATGCTACCATTCTACGAGCTGAACTTACTGTATATTGTTGGTCGCACTCAAGAAAACCTAGAATAAGTGGAAGGGAAACTCGATGTTTTCAGCGTAATCACGCGTATACAGCGCCCTTAGGTGGTTGCCAACGGCTGAAGCAGACAACAATAAAAAAATTTGTTGTCTGCTTCAGCCGTTTCAATTCTTTTTACAAACTTGAAAAATGTATTCGAGGATCAATTATTTGAACTGTAATGTCCACGTACCGTTTTTCTAAACAACTCGAAAAAATCTAAAAAGCATGATTTTTTTAATATCAAAAATTCAATGCAAAAAATAGCGAAAACAAATAAAAATAAATTAGATAAAATTATAGAATAAATGAAATTTTACATTTTCATACAACTTAAGTATATTAAAAAAAACACTGATATTAATTAATATAATTCCTAAATTAAATTAAATTAGCATGCTCGGTGATGTAACAGTTAAGATATTTGGATATCATCTGAAGATCAATGATTTGAGGCATGCGTTGTCTCTAAGTTAGTCAAAAGTATGGCTTGATTATTAATTAATAGATGGCGCCACTTAGTTAAAAATATTTATTATAATTTTTAATATACTGTATTTATGTTTGATTATTAATGGGAAGATGACACTATATTCAATACAAATCATTTATGATGATTTCAAAATTTTTAATTATTATTTGAAGCAATGCTTAATTTGCCAAAAATTAGAAGATTTAGAGAAATGGAGGCTGCATAGCGTTGTAAATTTCTTCAGTATTATTTAGAACAGGATTTAGAATAAAGCAAGGACATTTTATGGAATAGTCAATAGAGTATCTATAAATGGCAGGGGCGGACTGGCCATAAGGACATTCTGGCATATGCCAGAAGGGCCGGTGCAATCGTAACAATATGGGTCGGCAGCCAAACCAACTTTTTATGTCACGCACCGCACTTTCAATATAATGTATATTTGCTTCAGATTCTTCTTCATTTTTATTCAAATTTATTAATATTTTAGTATTTGCATACAAATAAAGACTTGCACTTTAGGCAATTAGGTAATTATTTTTATTTTGTCGTTAAAATTTGTTTTGTAAAAAATACTATGTATTTAATTTATTTAATATATATTACAGATATATCGTCGAAAGGACATTAAGATATAAATATAAAATAAAGACAGGAGCAGTGGCGTAGCTGAAAACTGCGAGGCCCCCCGCAAAAGGGTCGATGGGGCCCCCTCTTTTTAATTTATCGATATAATTTATTTCAAA